>PVIH01003796.1:140339-152820 GCA_004025045.1 Sigmodon hispidus
ATTAGCTCAACTATGTTCATAGCAGCATTATTTGTAATAGCAAGAACCTGGAAACAACCTAGATGTCCCTCAACTGAAGAATGGATTAACAAACTGTGGTACATCTACACAATGGAATACTACTCAGCAGTAAGAAAAAATGATATCCTAAAATTCACAGGCAAATGGATGAATTTGGAGAATATCCTCCTGAGTGAAGTATCACAAACTCAGAGAGATAAGCAGGGGATGTACTCACTCACTAGTGGTCTGTAAACAAACAAACAAGAAAAAAAAGCCAAACATGCCCAAGCAGCAAACCACAACCACTGAATAGCTTGGGATCAGAAACACCCTGGACTGACCCTTCAAGCCCCAGTCCATCTATAGGAACACCTGACTCACTCTTGAGGGAGGGGGGACAAAACTGGATTTGGCCGGGAGTGAAGACTGATCCAAGCATTGTTGGGCCAGTGTGACAATGAAACTGAGATTTTTTTATTTGATGTTCTCTGGTATTTATTAGGTTCATTGTTAACCATATATAGGGTTACTATAGTTACACACACAGCACAGACACACACACACACACACACACAAGTTCTACAATAATCACGTTTCTATATGAATTACTAATAAGTACCTTTAGGGTATTTATCTCACTTTGTTGGAGTGGGAATTCATGACTATTAAAAAAACTTTTGAGGGCTGGAGAGATGGCTCAGAGGTGAAGAGCACTGACTGTTCTTCCAAATGTCCTGAGTTCAATTTCCAGCAACAACAAGGTGGTTCACAACCATTTATAATGAGATCTGGTACCCTCTTCTGTACACTGTATACATAATAAATAAATAAATATTTTTTTAAAAAGAAACTTTTGAAATATACAACCACTGGACATAATATTTAATATGTGAGAAAAGATTTTAAATAAAATTGTATGTACTAAAGTAATTATAATATACAATACAAATGCTCTATCCAGGTGTAACAATTTAAAAAGTCCATGGTTAATATAAAAATAGACATATTTGTTCCACAGTTTCATATAAAATAAAAAAATCACAAGAGTGCTAAATTTTTTTGGAAGTTTTGCCAGGCTGGCTTTCCAAATTCTCAAGAGCTTTATTCATTTTAACTAAATTTATTGCTCATTAGTATAATAGATTTAATTAATTATTCTACATACTCAATTTATAGTTGTTTCAAAATTCTGAGTTTTGCAATTTGAAAGTAAATACTTTTTCTTTCAGTTCTTTATTAAAGTGCCATTATAGCTGCCATTTTCTTGGGAGAGTAATAATTCGAAAATGGCAAGGTAATGTTCTTGCCCACATTGTCCTGGTTGAGAAATGTGAATTTAAGTGGTTTTTGTGTTTTGCTTTCCCGCATTAAATATGAGCTGCAACATCCTGCACAATGACCATGGTGAGAAACTGAAATGCTCAAGTAATAAGCTATGTTCATGAGGTAAAATTTAGGGTGACATATTAGTTTTTATTTTTAGTTTTTCATCTATATACAGTTATGTTTGTAGTGGTAGAGAAGTCAGAAGAAACATGGAGAGTATAGTACCCTGTTTGCTAGCACATCTAGTGGAAAAGATAAAACAGTGATTATCCTATTCATTTAAATAAATTCTTAACTTATTTATATTATTCTGAAAACACATGAATGCTTTAGTAAAACTATGTAAATACATTAGTAAAGCAATATCAATAAAAAAATATGTGAAAACATCTGAATATAAATAAGAAGTATATTTTCAAATGCTTAATATATATTAACCAAAAGCACTATATCTTATTGTGCTGCACATAGAGAATTAAATATGGCCTTTCAAATTATACTTGTTTCTATAAAGTTATTCTCATAACAAATATTTAATGACAATCTATTACTGTCTAGCATATACACTGAATTTTTGTGAATGACTTGCCTTTCTCACTCATGTTCCTATCATGAAAACTATTCACTTTCTTTTTAAAAAGACTCACTAAAAAAATGGTCTTTTTTTTCCCCTTTGGACATTGTTCCCTTTGCATCCTTCAGGCTTTAGTGGTAATAAAGACCTTACATGACTCTCAGTGTTGAATAATCAATTCTCTTTACTGAATTCTATATCAGGGAGATTTTTCTTCTGGCTTTGTTTTACAATGAGCAACACACTCCTTGCTTATTTGTAGGCTTTCATTATTCATTTCTTCTATAATATAGTGTCTAAGAGTGCAGGAACATTATGTGTTTAATCTCATCTGCACTCTGGCATTTCAATGTGGTTTCTGGCAAATGAGTATATGATAGATGAGTCAGTGATTCTCTGATAAGCAAACAGTAGACAGACATAAGCTTTTCCATAAAATGTAGCATATATGCCATTTGAGATCCTAGATGTCAATTAAATGAATTAGCCTTGTATACCAATTTCCACCACATTGTCATAATAGAAATTTTTACTTTTGATGAATTAGATGTGTCATAGTTATGTATACTGATATCATAGAAAATGACACTAAACTGTACAAATATTTTGTTTTTCAGTTTGTTTGTAAGGACAGTAGTTTTTCACAGTAAGAAATGATAATTAAGGTACCCACAATGTTACTTCAAAGGTTCAAGGATTATGGCTCATGAGTGGATAAGACAAAAAAGGATATTTTGTATGTAATTTTCAATATGAAGAAACTGACAACAATTAGACATCAGTGAGAAAAATGAAGCTAAAGCTCTTGCTGACGGTTTTAGTCTTTTCTAAACTCTGGACTGGGTGGAAAGTTTAGACAAATAGTAAGTTAAATTTATCCTGCAAAGATTTCTTGCCCCTCAGAAAAATAATGGCTTCATTTTATAGCCAAAAGGCAAAGCAGCATCAGCTTAATTTGCCCGAGTCTGCCATAAACTGCAGATGGAACTATAAAATAGAGTTAAAATAAAATTTAACACATCTGTCCTAATCTAAAGCAGGTAAGGCTTGCCAGCTAAGACCCATGAAGGTGTTGGCACCACACAGATTACAGTAGGCAGACACATAACAGAGGACAGTGGAGATAAAGGGCTGTGCAATCTTTATTGACTTTTTTCTTTATTGAACTCATCTTGTGCTGATTGCCATCATAGTTTTAACACACATCAATCAAGGGAGAAACTAAATACGAAAGAAACCCTCATTTATTCGGACTCCAAGGGTTTACTAATCTATAAATGTGATTTTTTTATCCTTCATATAGATGTTTCCTCATGTTAACATAAATTGTATAGAATCAGAAGTTTTGAAAGATATTTCAGTTAGGTATGAACTTACTGAGGACACTGGTTTTCTCTTAAAAGTGTCAGCCCTCATCTATACCATCATGATGATAACAACCACATGTAGGAAATATAATGGTAAGGTGATGCTTTGGTTATCCTCTTTTGATTTTTCCTCCCCCCTTTCCTTCCTCTTCTTCTTCCTCATTTTCCAGTTTTAAGTGGTCAGATGAAGCTAACCAAGTCCTCCTTGAATAGTGATTCATGTTCCTCCAGTAGAATCTCACCTAAAGTTGTCTATTACTCTTTCCACATTAAATTAGCAGTTCTACCTTGGGTAATGGCTGCTTACTCAGGGACACCTCTCAGGATGTCTTTATGGTTTTTGGTTTCCTAAAAGGAACATGTATGCTCCAAATGAGTTTTCTGAAATATTTTTATTAAAGCTATGGCATGTGCATGACTTTCTATTTATGATGAGTTCATCTTTCTGTCAAAGCTTTAAAAATTTGACCAGGTAATAGTTTGTGAAGTTAAAGTTGAGTAATAGTTTCACTTTCCAGTCAAATTTTGGTCTCTATAGATTTCTTTAAATTTCAGTTGAATGGTTCTATGCTTAACATGACTTTTCCTGTAGTAGCCTATCATGTTCAGATATTAAGATCCAACCAACACTTTACCATTTGTATGGAAATCTCATTTCTCCTATCCAAAGTGTTATCACACACACTGTCTTTCTTACTAGTTGCTACAGGTGACAGTTTCACCACTTGCCATTCTCTATTAGACATCGGGGCTATTTTTTCTAGCCTCTTAACCCCATTTTTAAGTACAAAATTCCATCTACTACTCAATACCACAGGAAAATACCACGGTACTGAACATCTTTGCTTTGCTACACTTTACTTCTCTGCTGCATTTTCTCTCTAGATCTTAAATAGTTCTATCAGATCAAGAAGTTTAAGAAGTAATTGGCCTAAATGCATTCTGTGGGTGAAGATGTTAAAAAAGCAATAGAAATTCAATGTTTTACTCCTTTGTTACCTTCATATCTATTAACTTCCTGATACTAATGACTTAATAGGACAGATGTCATTTCCAGATTCTACATAGTAGGAAATATATCCTAACACATTAGAAAGATGATCCAAAATGTTACAGAGGAAACCATGTAGGGCTGTAAAGAGATTTATTGAACTAACTAGAGAAACAAGTCTACCTCTGATCTTTAGAAGTGAGCTAATAGAACTAGTGAACTGGTGTGTTCCAAGGCCAAGACAGATATTACAAGTCAATCTCTGACTATCTGTTTCCCAGGTGACATTTGCAACCCCAATCCATGTGAAAATGGTGGCATCTGTCTGTCAGGATTGGCTGATGATTCTTTTTCCTGTGAGTGTCCAGATGGCTTCACAGATCCCAACTGCTCTAGTGTTGTGGAGGTTGGTAAGTGCAAGATTTAAGCATTTCAATAGTCATGTTTGTTTTATCAAATTACTCATAGATGTGACTTATATGGGCTGAAGAAAATTGTAAGATTGTATTGAACTTACTTGCTTATATTACTATTAACTTTATTGGTTTTAGTTGATATTTTCAATATATTTTTGGTGTTATTCAATACTTCATTTTTCCAGGTTTAGTAATTATCATGATAATTAAGGAAACTAGAGGTAATAATTAAATAAAATCAATTTCATATGCCTCTGACAAAAACATAAATATATTATGCAAAGAAAAAAATTCTTGAGTTGACTTTGATGAAAATATTACTGTAAATTTAGTAGAACTTCTAAAAGATTTGTATGTATATTAGTACTTTCTAAATTTTCTAAATAATTAGTTTTGTCATGCTATGAACACAACTCATATCCCATCATAGGAATATGAAAAAGATATCTTTTAAACTGTGAAGGTTTTATTGCTGCAATTTTTTGTAATTTTCACAATCTCCAAATGACTCCCCATTAAGAACATGGCTATAACTCTGGAATGCAGTATGGCAGTTTCTCAGAAAACTGAGAATCAGTCTCCCAAAGGAACCAGCAATACCACTTCTGGTTGTATACCCTAAAGATGCACAGTCGCACTCCAATGGCATTAGTTCAACTATGTTCATAGCAGCATTTTTCGTAATAGCAAGAACCTGGAAACAACCTAGATGACCCTCACCTGAAGAATGGATTAACAAACTGTAGTACATATACACAATGGAGTATCACTCAGCAGTAAGAAAAAATTATATCCTAAAATTTGCAGGCAAATGGATGAATTTGTAATATATACTCTTGAGCAAGGTATCTCAAACCCAGAAAGATAAGCAGGGGATGTACTCACTCATTAGTGGATTCTAAGGAAACAAACAAAAAGCAAAAAGCATGTCCAAGCTGCAAACCACAACCACTGAACAGCTTGGCATCTGAAACACTTTGGACTGAAGCCTTGGATCCCACTCCCTCTAAAGGAATATCTGACTCAAGTCTCCATGTTGGGGGAAAAACTGGATCTGTCAGGAGTGAAGGCTGAACTGAGCAATATTGGGACATTGGGACCTCCTGCCCATGCTGGGAGGAGATGTGGAGAAGAGAGAGTGACCTGAGGGGGTGGGGGTAGGAAGGGAATGTGACTTTATTCATAATAAAAAAAGAAATAAAATAAAAAAAGAAGATGGCAATATTTGGTGGTTTTTCGAACACTGACAACACTTCACTTGATAATGCCCTACCTGACGTATTTGAATAGAACAGATTAGAGAAGATAGCTTATAAAACTTCAAAAACAAAAGAACAAGAAGTTGAATTGAAGAGAGGTGGGGACAGATATGGAAGAATAGGGGGGAAATTGATCAATATTAATGTATAAAGTTCTCAAGGATTTACAAGTATTTTTAAAACCACACTGTGTAAACTTCTGTACAAATTTATTCTCAAGGTGAACGCAGTATTATGACTATGTCAGAAAACAAGCATACAAAATGACTTATATTTGTTCATTATGAAATATAATCATTTTGAATAAATTTTTGTCAACCATCAAAATGCTGGAAAAGTGACAACTTTGGTGGTTATTGGTAAACAATTTGAAAAATAAAAATTATTAGTGTTTGTAACCAGTGATGAGTTTGTGTTACCTATTATTGTATCTGATGCTTCTGACTGGGAAGCTGTGTTTTGAAGGAGCCCCATAACTATTAACTGAACAATAAAAAGAATCATTAAGTAAAATCATTAATTTACTATGTTCAGACTCCAGTTATGAAATTTAATATGCTACATTTTATAACTTGCTAGTTATATTTTATGCTACACTAGAATGATTATATCTAAAAAATTGACTTCTGTTATTTTTAAAGTACTTTATCAGTTTAATTCATGTCAAAGATAATTCTCTTTTAAGGCTTTTATTAAGTCAGCAATATTATATGGAGCTTGACATTATCCTATGGAAATAAAACTGGTCCAATCACTTTGACCTCATTTGCACTTACATAAAGTATCATCTTAAAGTTTAATATAAGAGTCATATATTCAGTGGTCTATATTACAAATGAAAATTATGTCTCTGAGTACATTTATAAGGAATGTTGAATTTTAAAACTAAACTTTACTGCATTATTTTAATTCCAACAATATCAAAATCATAGTTCCTTAGATAATCAGAGTTCCTTGGATAATGCTGTGTCAACATCTTGAAAATGCAAGTTCTGAATCAGAGAGAAATATAAATATTTTTAATTTATGTCCCACTTTTAAGTATTAATTCCACATCCATCATTTTGCCTGAATAATGGTTTAAGAATGCTATCATAGTGCATATAACAGTCTGTTCAGTGATACTTGAGAAACTGGATGCATACATAATTATAATTTTTTCATTGTGCTATTAAAATTTTTATAATTATATATTTGGTAGTTAAATTATATTATTTTAGCTATATTTGTTATAATATGTTTCATTTAACCTCAACTTTATGTAAAGTATATTTAGCCTTTCTTGGAAAATGTGTAACTGTTTTTCCAACCTACAATGTAGTATACAATAGGTGTTATACCAATTCTCATTTTATGTATAGGGTTCTAACATCAAAATAATAAAAAATACTGTAAAAACTTAAATGTAACAGGATAAAATTTCTTTTGTGTGTTATGTAGCACTGATGTTTTATAAAATGCTATGTGTATGTGTGTGCGTATGTGTGTGGCATATGCATATGTGATGGAAGTGCAAGTGATGTAGAGGCCACAGGAAGACTCTGATGTCCTCTTCTCTGCTCTTCAGCTCATCATCTTGAGTCAGGATAAGAATTTAGTGCAGATGTAGCTTTTCACATAGATTGTCTGGCAGCAAGCCTTGGCAACCCATCTGTCTTTGCCCTCTAATGCATCTCTGGGGTTACAGGCAAATGTATTACACCTGGTTTTGTATGTGGGTATTTGGGATTCATATTGAGGTCTTCATGCTTACACAGCCAGAATTCCACCCAACTGAACAATCTCCCCAGTCCCTTAAAATTATTTCATTGAAGACTTAGAATTTAGGAGAAAATAATAATTTCCTGATTAGATACTTTAATAGAACCTATTTTTCAAGTCTGTACTTGTGTATCATGTATTAATGAAATATTGAAAATTTACTAAGTAAAATTACTAATTAATAATGTTGTAATACTTTACCTACTTTAGTATTTACCCTATTTTTTTAATATGTAGGAATAATATAATTGCATCATTTTCTTATTAACAACCATCTTCTTGCATTTCATTTGATAACTACCTGAGACATTTGTAGTCACTGTTTCTCCAAATTTAGTAGCAATAAAACAGAAAGTAAAAGGAATGATGTGATTTTACATACAAAAAAATCAAAATTAGAAAAGTATGCATTTTAAGGTAGTGTCTTAAAAATTAAGCTGTGAACATCACTATAGCTTTATTTACACATTATTACATTATTTATTTAGTTAATATTTTCACATTTTTATAGAATGATTTATATTCTATAAATATTTAAAAGTTTACATTTATTTTATTCCACAAGAAAAGAAAATGAACTTACTTATAGTTGTTTATAAAATATTATGAAAATCCCATGAGTCTTAGATTCTACAAAAAGCATTATGGGTAATGGGAAAAAGCTAGGAGCAGGAGAGCTGGAAACTTGCACAGGGAAGAGCATAGTAACTAGATGGCTATTGCTAAATGATCAACACTGAAAACACACATACAAATAGTATTGCACAGATTGAGCAGAATATATTTAGGAACATGTATGTACATACATGCGCATATACACCTATAATAACAATTAATGAGAAAAGAAGACATGAACTTGAAACAAGGACGTATGTAAGACAGATTTTAGAGGGAGGAAAGAAAAGAAGAAAAGGGACAAATGTCATAGTTATTATATCAAAACTTGTAAAACGTTGATTTAGTATAGTTTTTTAAAGAATTTTTTATTCATTTTACATACCAACCACAGTTCCCCCTCCCCATCTCTCCTTCTCCTTCCCCTTACTTGCCTAACTTACCCTTCATTTGCTCCTCTGATAGGGTAAGGCCTCCCATGGGGAGTCAGCAAAGTCTGGTACATTCAGTTGAGGCAGGTCCAAGCCTCTCCTCACTGCATCAAGGCTGAGCAAGGCATCCCATCATAGTAATGGGAACCAAAAAAGCCAGCTCATGCACCAGGTATGAAGTCTGATATCACTGCCAAGGGCACCTCAAGCAGACCTAGCTACATAACTGTCTTCTGCATGCAGAGGGCCTATTTCGATCCCATGCAGGCACCACAGCTGTCAGTCTAAAGTCTGTAAGTTCCCACAAGCTTGGTTCAGTTGTCTTTGTTGATTTCTCCATCATAATCTTGAAGCAAGGTTACAAGGAGGACATTAAGAGGGATGCATAGTTTGCCCTGGGAAGAAGAAATAGATGAGATATCCTAAATAAACTGGGAATGAAGGTCACAGGCAGTAGATGGGGAAGGGTGGGAGATGAGAACATGAGGGAATGGGATATTTGAGCTAGGAAAGAAAGAGAGTGAAAGAACAATGCAGCAGATAATCTCCATAGAGGGAGAAATTATGGGGTTAGGGAGAAACCTGGTGCTAGTGAAGTTCCCAAAAATCCACAAGGACTAATTCAGCTTAGACTACTAGCAGAAGTAGAGAGGGTGCCTGAGCTGGCCTACTCAGGTAATCCATAGAGCCTTCCTCCAGTAAGTGATGGAAGAAGATGCAGTGATCCGCAGCCAAGCACCAGGCCAAGATTGCTGGAGGAGTTCAGTGGAATGAGAGAGGAGGGTATAAAAAGCAAGGGTTGGGTTTCAAGATCATGATAGGGAAATCTATACTATCACGTTTTAGAATTACATTTACACTAGTGATTTGACAGTTAGCAACAGGTAGTTTCAAATGCATATCCAGGAAAATTCCATAATGAAATTACTGCAGCCCTTAATATTTTACCATAGCTCCATTTAAAGATCCTGATGCTTTTCATTTCAAATGACCTCATCCAATTTTGGGTTTTTATTATCCCTCCACAAAATATCTTGTGTCAAGTAAGCTTGAAATGTTTCACCTCTCTTGCTGTAAGTCCTCATATCATGTCCCTGAACTATGTCTGGAAGATTACCAAAATAACTGTTTCAAGCTTGTGAAATTCATTCACTGGCAACATGCTTTCCTTTGAGATTCCTTTAAATAACTCTCTCTCTCTCTCTCTCTCTCTCTCTCTCTCTCACACACACACACACACACACACACACACACACACACACACACCTTTCTCTCTCCCTCTCTCATAAACTTAAATTGCCCCATACATATCTGTTTAACCTCTTCAAGTTACTAAGATTTACTTCTGATACATGCAGATAGCAATAGAAACCTTTCTCTTGCAACTAAATTAAGCAAAACCTACCAATTACATCCTTGAATTTGAAGACATTTTTTGCCAAATAACTAGTTTTATATAGATGTGCTCCGGAGGCTGGCTCCCTCTCCAGGGCACTTGTGGACAGAACTCCATGTGGCCATGTCCATATTTTTTTCTCAGACGAAACCTGGCTCACATTCCTAGCCAGCAACGTGGAGCCAAGTGTTGACATATTCCTTCTTTAAAGAAAATTTGTATTGATATTGAATAGTATACAGTTTATGAATAGAAATATTTGTAACTTTTATGATATCCAATTTATGGATCACAAGTGTGTACATGCTACTGGAGTAATTATTTAAATTCAAAAAAATATTAATTATACTGAGTATAAGCACAGCATAGTACATTTATGGAATCAAAAATATAAAGCAAACAATTTTTAAGAAAAAATATAATGTTTTTTTATGATGAAGAAAGAAGTCACATTTTCTATCCCTGCATATCCTTAATCAAGATCCCTTGCCACTCCCACCACATCAGGTCATTATTTCTTCTCCACATCTCCCCATCTTCCCCATGGGCAGGGGATCCCAAGGTCCCAAGGTCCCAATATTGCTTAGTTCAGCCTCCACTCCTGGCAAATCCACATATCTTCCCCCAACATCAGAATTGAGTCAGGTATTACTCTAGGGGGAGTGACATTCAAGGGGTCAGTGTTTCTGATCCCAAGCTGTTCAGTGGTTGTGGTTTGCAGCTTGGGCATGCCTTGTTTTTTGTTTGTTTGTTTGTTTAGAGTTCACTAATGAGTGAGTACATCCCCTGCTTATCTTTCTGGATTTGTGATACCTTGATCCAGAGGATATTCTTCAAATCCATCCATTTGCCTACAAATTTTAGGATATCATTTTTTCTTACTACTGAGTAGTATTCCATTGTGTAGATGTACCACAGTTTGTTAATCCATTCTTCAGTTGAGGGACATCTAGGTTGTTTCCAGGTTCTTGATATTACAAATAATGCTGCTATGAACATAGTTCAGCTAATGCCGTTAGAGTGTGACTGTGTGTCTTTAGGGTATACAACCAGAAGTGGTATGGCTGGGTCCTTGGGGAGATTGATTCTCAATTTTCTGAGAAACCACCATACTGCATTCCAAAGTGGCTAAACAAGCTTACCCTGCCACCAACAATGGAGGAGTGTTCCCCTTGCTTCACACCCTCTCCAGCATACGCTGTTATCTGTGTCTTTTATCTTCGCCAATCTGACAGGTGTCAGATGGTATCTCAAAATTGTTTTTATTTGCATTTCTCTGATGGCTAAAGATGATGAGCACTTTTTCTTTCTTTTTTTTTCCTTCTTTATTTTGTATTTAATAAAAAAAACATTAACATGAATTTAAAATGAGGAAAAGTTAACAATAACTATGAACAGGATAAGAATCATAGGCATGGCTTATCAAGGGTGGTAATGCAAATAAGATTGCTACACATATATTTACTATGTGTTCAGCTTTCCCTCTGAAATTTTTTTTCCCATCCCTGTATATCCTCATTCAAGGTCCCTTCCCCCTCCCACCACTTCTTGACATTTCTCTTCTCTGCAACTCCCCATCCCTTCGCTGGGCAGGGAGCAGACAGACCTATGGTCCCACTGAACCAATAATGCTTGGATCAGTGTACACTCCTGGCCAAATCCAGTTTTGTCCCCCCTTAAGAGTGAGTCTGGTATTCCTATAGTTGGAGTGGGGTTCGAAGGGTCAGTCCAGGGTGTTTCTGATCCCAAGCTGTTCAGTGGTTGTGGTTTGCCACGTGGGCATGTTTGGCTTTTTTTTTTTCTTGTTTGTTTGTTTAGAGACCACTAGTGAGTGAGTACATCCCCTGCTTATCTCTCTGAGTTTGTGATACCTCGCTCAGGAGAATATTCTCCAAATCCATCCATTTGCCTGCGAATTTTAGGATATCATTTTTTCTTACTGCTAAGTAGTACTCCATGGTGTAGATGTACCACAGTTTGTTAATCCATTCTTCAGTAGAGGGACATCTAGGTTGTTTCCAGGTTCTTGCTATTACAAATAATGCTGCTATGAACATAGTTGAGCTAATACCTTTGGTATGTGACTGTGCCTCTTTAGGGTATACACCCAGAAGTAGTATTGCTGGGTCCTTGGGGAGATTGTTTCTCAATTTTCTGAGAAACCGCCATATTGCATTCCAAAGTGGCTGAACAAGCTTACACTCCCACCAACAATGGAGGAGTGTTCCCCTTGCTCTGCATCCTCTCCAACATAGGCTGTCATCTGTGCCTTTTATCTTAGCCAATCTAACAGGTGTTAGGTGGTATCTCAAAGTTGTTTTGATTTGCATTTCTCTGATGGC
>PVIH01003797.1:0-152653 GCA_004025045.1 Sigmodon hispidus
AAAAAAAAAAAAAAAAAAAAAAAAAAAGATTATTCTTTGGTAATTTTCAGTCAAAATGAATCTTGGCCATATTACTACTATGTCAGAAGCAAGCATTTGTTCCAACACAACTTCATCCTCCCTGCTCAGAGTGCTTCCTTTCTTGCTTGATTAATTAATCAATTAATTCAAGTATGTATTCAATAAGGTTAAAGTACAAATCAATGTGATGGGCAATCACAATATATCACTCAATGCCATTCAATCTAAAGTCTCCTCTATTGTCGGGGAACACAACGCAACTTTGATTTTGGACAGGCAAGAAATATTTCAGATGAGAAAAATATTTCACTAGTTCTTTCCCCATAGTTATATTTACACCCTCAAAGATTTAGATTACACTGCACAGGGGTCAGTGGCATTACTTTGACTGGACTGTGCTCTCTCACAGGTCAGGCCCAAATCCTATTACTCATCATCATGACTAGTTACAGTGATGAGAATGAATATGTCAGTAAAGCTCAGATCATATTTTTTTGTGTATGCTTTCAGATGTGTATGCTTTCACTATGCTTGCTCCCCCTAAACTGTGCTCATCTCTGATTTGGGTCTGCACCTTTCTAATAAGCAGAGTCTCTGTCTGTCTGTCTCTGTCTGTCTGTCTGTCTGTCTCTCTCTCTGTGAAAGATTTGTTTAATGATGCAAATATGTGTTTTATTCCTTTATGTTGCATTATAAAATGCCTTATTTCAGAAAGCACAAAGATATATTGTATGGAGATTTATAATTTTAAGTCAAAACTGTGTAATAGGTTGCTATAGTTATGTGATAATCCCGAAAGACAGGGCAAAATTGCAGCCAAGTAATATTCCTAAACAGAATGGATATATGAGAAATTCACCATTGCACAGATTATAAAATGATTCTTGCCTCTGCATAATAAACGTAATTTATTGATTCTCTCTGAATATATTAAAGAAATAACACATGTAAAATAATCATTTATGCTAAGGATATGCGGCAAAGGATCAAAATCACCCTCTTCTACAAGCATTGGGCTGACAGCTAATAGCGTGCACATTCATTTCCATCCTCATGCTCTTTTTCATATATCCCTGAGGAAAGACATCACTTGGGTTTTTTCCCATGCAAAATTTCTCATACAATAGAGCAAACCTTTAAAAGTTACATGCACAGTACATTTTTCTTTTGAGAGTCTCACTTGTAGTGAAGCATGCTCGTGGGTCTATTTCATTTAGTACAGACAACATCGTAAGTTGACTCGTTCCAGAGAGCCTAACATTTACAGCTAATTTCTGACATAACATTTAGAAATAGCTTAAAGTGCAAACCTATTATTGGTTTCTGCTGTCATCATGAGCCAGCTGCAAATGGAAGCCAAAGCAAAACTGCACTTTAGTTATAGAAAATGTACTTCAGTTTCTTTCCAGAAATGTAAGTTTGGTATAGATGGTGGATCTGTAGTTCCATTGTTTGTTTAAAACAAAAAGCACAGAAGGCTCAAGA
Organism: Sigmodon hispidus; assembly: GCA_004025045.1. Classification (NCBI taxonomy): domain Eukaryota; kingdom Metazoa; phylum Chordata; class Mammalia; order Rodentia; family Cricetidae; genus Sigmodon; species Sigmodon hispidus. The sequence continues at coordinate 1,507 of PVIH01003797.1, forward strand.
AGAAATGTGCATGTATTAATACCTGTCAGGATCCTATACTCACCAGTGGGCATTTCAGACAGGTCTTCAAATAACCAGGTAGGTTGCTATGTTTTCTGTTACAATCTATATTATAGTAGCTTCACTATCTGTTGTCTAGTTAGGTATGATTTGTGTGGAAAATGTCCCCTACAGGTTTATGGCTGTGAATACTTGGTACACCCTTGGAGTTGTATAACCTCCAGGATTTGGTGCATAGTGGGAGGAAAAAGGTCATTTGAGTGTCAACGTTTATTATAAGCTCTGCCTCCTGCCCAGTCTATGTTTCCTGACCCACTGAGATGTGATGGTTCCAGACATACATATCTGTCATGTGCCTTCAGTGCTGTGATAAACTGTGCTCTCACAGGACAGGCCCAAATCCTATTGTTTGTTTTCATGACTAGTTATAATGATGAGAATGAGTATGTCAGTAAAGCTCAGATCATGTCTTTGAGATGTGTATGCTTTCACTATGCTTGCTCCCCTTAAACTGTGCTCATCTCTGATTTGGGTCTGCACCTTACTAATGAGCACAATCTTTGTCTGTCTGTCTGTCTGTCTGTCTGTCCGTCTGTCTGTGGAACATTTAGTTAATGATGCAAAGATGTGTTGTATTCTTTCATGTTGCATTTGTTTAAATCTGTGAAGCTGTGCGACTCTGCTTGTTTAAGACACCTGATTGGTGTCATAAAGAGCTGAGTGGTCAATAGCAAGGTAGGAGAAAGGATAGGTGGGGCTGGTAATCAGAGAGATTAAATAAAAGGAGAAAAAGAAAAAAAGGGGTATCAAGAAACAAGAGACATCAAAGAGGCAGAAAAAAAGGGGCCAGCTACCCAGCCAAACAGCCAGTCACCAAATAAGAGTGAAAGTAACATTACAGAAGTAAGATTACCAGAGGCAAAAGACAGACAGGATAATTTTTAATATCTGGCTAGAAACAAGCCAAGCTAAGAACAGGCATTTGTAAGTGATAATAAGACTCTGTGTGGTTTATTTGGGAGAGGGGTGGTGAGCCCCCAAAGAGTAAAACAACAAACATTTATAAGACTATTATTAATATATCTGTCTCTGTGTTCTGAATATGAGAACTAAATATGGAGACATGGATAAACAATTTTTTTAGAGAAATCTGCAATTTCTTAGGTTTGGAATATAAACCACTAAGAGTCAAGAATGTCTGTTCAACTGAGACCCTAAAGACATCTTACTGTTAGTTCCATGCGTAAAAGCAAGCACACGCTAGCAAGGCCACGCATGGTGTTTATTTAAGAGAAAAGTCCCAGGCGGGTAAAGAGACAGAAGAGCAGGACAGAAGTCAGGGGACAGAGAAAAGGACCGAGCACGCGCTTGCAGCTGCTTTTAAGGGAAGGGGCGTGCACATGGGTCCAGGGAGGTGCTTCACGGTATGCATCATGGGTCTAGACAGGTGCTTCCTTGTCCAGCCATGGTCCAGGGAGGTGCTTTCATACTCAGTGCTGCAGGGTTTACGTAGCCACGCCCAGGGGCGTGCCTCCGTGCAAGGTGCATCCCACTTGAGCTGAGGGGCTCAGCTAGGGAATGCCAGAAATCCTTACACTTCCAACTCCTCTTGATAAATCTGCCCTGTCCTTCCTTTCTTTGGCCCTTTCCTCCTACCTGTGTGTTATATTTTATATCTTCCACGAGGCAGCAGTAAGGGGCAAAAAGAGTTTACTGTTTCATTTCCTAAGATTTGCAGAACATGGTACAATCCCCAAATCTAGATTCTGGAAGTGAGCACAGACAGCGTGCTGAGGAGAAAGGCCTTCTCTTCTACAGAGGTAACTAGGCAGGTGTCAGGAAGAAAGGCATGGAGTTGGTACATGTAGGGACATGGCATTGAGGTGATTCTGCCAGTATTCAAGTCTTTGTTCTCTCTGACTCTGGCTGGCTGAATTAGCTCATTTGCATAGCCATTAAGTTACAAATGGTACCCCACTTACTGCCTTCCATTTTCTGAACCTACCCCCAGCAGCTGCTCTCCCACCATCCCCCAGAGCAGGAGAAGGGCTGCATTTCCCTTTGATGGAAAATCCCAAGGGTTCTTCTCATCACTCTTGACAGCTCCCCTCACCTCAGGAAGACTACTGTTTTCCCTTTGAGGGGGATTTCCTTGTAGCAGACAGGGTTGTTTTGCTTCCTGATGCAACGCTTCCATATTACAAAAGAGACTATTCTCCTCAACTTAAATACAACCACCAAATTTACCAGGTCTTTGGCTTGTACCAAAGACATCTAGCTGGTTTTCCTAACCCTCTGTCATTTCATCAGAGCTCCATCTGTTAAAGGAAATGAAGCTAACTGTACATTGGTTCCTTCATTCATAAATTTAACGGGGTTGTAGTATTTACTGGGTGTTTATCATGTGTCAAGCACATGTCTGACAACTGTGAAAGTTGGGAGTGGCAGAGTCACATTATAGTTGGGGGTGGGTGGTAAATAAGACAGTGATGATGGGAGACAGTCATGTCCATGTCTAACTAGCCATTGTTCTTGTTTTTGTCTTGTTCTTGGTTTAGATTTTTCCTTTCTACTGTTAGTGTCTGAGTTATCTGATAAACATTTCTGCTTCATCCTGAACCTATGCCATCTGAGTGGGGCTCTTTCTAGTTCTGTGTTTGGAGTGGGCCTTGCTGAGACCTAATTCTGGCCAATCAGATTCCCATGTCCCTGTAGACACAGTGATTGGTTCTGGGATGTTAGACACAGTGCCAATGCACAAAGGGTCCCTTGTTGGGAATGGAAGGATGAAAAGTCTTTTCCTGTATCTGATAATGGCTCAACTGGTAAAGGTGCTTGTTTCTCAAGTCTGGTGACCTGAGCTCCATCCTCAGAATGCATATAAGAAATGAACTGACTCTACAGTATTTTCTCCTGAATCCCTACATGTGCATCTTGGTACATGGGCCCACACATGCACATCTTACACACACACACACACACACACACACACACACACACACACACACACACACACACATACTTCCTGCTAGTTGCGATACTAAAAAGATATAGGGACAGACTGGAAGCGGGCAGCAGGAAGAGGAAGAGAGAAACACAGGTGCCAATCCCAGTATTGAGATGGTTAGCAATGACTGATTGTGCAACAAGCTCGATGCTAATGGCGGAAGCCCAGAGAAATCACAAAATGAAGGATAATGGGGAAGTAATAAACTCACTCTGCCTGGAAATACTGGGGAAGTGACACTCCCAGCTGACCTAGCCTTCCTGAGGCTGCCCATCCCCCCATGAGAGTGCCCTATTACATTTATCCTCTTTAAAAACAATGAACCCAGAGATTCAGAGAATCTGAACATGATAACAAAGAACCATACCTATATGCTTGACTATGCATTATGACTTGAACAAGATAGCTTGGGTGTCCCCTGTACCCATCTGCACAGTAAACATGAGATTTTTAAAAGCGCGGCAGGGCTGTTCTGCCCTTGAAAGGATCCCACATGTAATACATACAAAGAGCCCACAGAAAGAAACAGGACAACTCATTCATTTCCCCAGTTCGTTTCTTTCTCCATTCATAGTCTATCATCAAACCTTAACACAAGTGTCACCATGCTTCCTGTGACATGGCTTTGTCAACTTAGTTTTGATTTCCTTGTTTTATGCTCTAAAAATATTTATAGTTTTGTTTTGGGGGACATCTGTCCATACCCTGGATGTTTTTGATTGTTGTGAGTGAGAGGTTGCTATCTGCATCTTGTGTGTAGAGGCTAGAAATGCTGTTTAATATCCTATAATGTACAGAAAGCTCCATACATTGAAGACTTATCTGGTTTAAATGTCAATGGGGATAAGCCAAAAGATATATGAACTATAATAATTTAGAGCAAGTCATCTATTTTGCTCATTTAAAATATTTTTAATACCTTTATTTATTTAGTATGTGCATGTGTGCATGCATGTGAGTTTATGTATGTGCATTTGTGTATGTATGTGTGTGTGCATGTGTATGTGCATGTGATTTTATGTGTGTGTGCATGTGTGTGTATGTGTATGTACACGTGTAGGCATGGGTGTGCATGTGTGTGTGCATGTGCATATATGTGTTGGCTTTCTCCTTTTCCCATGTGAGTTACAGAAATCCAACTTGGACCCAGAGCTTGGCAGCAGATACCTTGTCCTGTTAAGCCATCTCATCAGCCTCCATGTTTTTACATCTTTCCCACCACTAAACTGTAGGTTCCCAATGGTCAGGGACAGACTCAGTTTCAGGCTGTTAGATTTCCAGAAATACCCAGTAGGGACACAATTCCCTGAATGCCATCATTGAGAACATGTGACAGCAACTCAGGTATAAGATAGTATTTGAGTCCCTGCTCATCCTATAATCTATGCATATTCATCAGCAAACAGAATTTAACTCCCTGTCCCTTTATCATATCCTACAAGCTAACCTTCTGTGTTGCAGGGCAGTATTTTTGGTTTACATGAGGCAGACTATTCTATATGGAAATATTGACTTTAGGATATCATGAGAATACTGATACAAATTCTTAAGAGGCCCATGGAAGTCCCTCACACTCTGAGCATGCAGTGCTGGCAAGCCTGAAGGACACACATGGTGTAATGTTGAAGCCATGTGATGACCTGCGTTCACAGAGTTCCTCAGAGCATCATCACTGAGATCTGCCTAGAGCCACAGATGACAGGGGTGCCTATACAGCAGGAAGGCTTCCCTGTTCATAAAGGGTTTGGATTCCTATAGGCTCTGTCTTTAGTGACTGGTACTTCTTTGTTATATTCTCCAGTCATAATATTTTGCTTTAAAGCTTTAATTCAAGTGAACATTCAACTAGATTTTTTTTTATATGGGAGACAATTTCTGAAAAAGAGCTACAATGTTATAAAAAAAAAAAAGCATTGGAGAAAGGCCCCAGTTAATTATTAATCCAAACCTAAAGCAATGTACTAAAATAAATTTCTTATAAACAATAAAAAGTCACTTCACTTATAGGCTGAAGTCATATCCTTAAAAGTTAGCTACTATCCCTCGCTGGACCCACTTTCATCTAGTGACCTTCTTGCACGAGGCAGTGAATGCTTTAAATATACATGGCACCGTCACCTAAAAGCTTGCAAATTCATTCATCTTTTATAGTCCTACACTGAAATTCTATGTGGACAATGCTTTAAGATTATCCTGCATACAGTACAGCTTTATTTTAATTTAGAATGCTCGCTCCTCCAAAGTTCTTTGGTCTTTGGCTCTCACTCTATCAAAACATAGGCAAGATTTGTGTGCTTTAGACACATTTTCTTTCTTTTTTTGAATTTGGTGACTGTGCATATTGTCTAAGTACTGAGGGGGATACAAACACGTCAGACTTCATCTTCTCCAATGTAAACTCTCTGGGATCTTCCTTCTAGTCTCTTGTTTCAAAGAGCTGAAACCCTTGTGATTAAAAAAATGTAGATGTTGGATCTTAAACCAGATATGTGTGAGCAAATGAATGAATTCCATGTGATGCATCAAGGGTGAGGCTCTGCAGGAAACCAGTTGGAAGCACTGTGACAGATGCCTTCCTGAATTCCCTGGGAGTATGCACCCTAAATATAGGTGGTTATAGCTGTGGTACAGCACAAGTCTTGAGAGTATACAGAAGAGAGGCCTGGAATGGTCTGGTAACTTTAAAAACATACACCAAAGCTGGTTAAAACCTCATCGTTCTTTTGATGTGGTTAATAGGTGTTCTCAGGCAGGAGAAAGACATTTCCATTCCTAAGATTTTACAGGAATTATTCTACTGAAGAAAGTGACTAAAATGCTTCTTCAAAATATACCCCCTGTACATGTAGGGGATGTTTTACTGGGATAATTGTAGGCACAACAGGGAAGAAAAAAGCAAAACCTTCTCTGGCTCTGATGAAGTAACTGGAATTTCCTTGGGTGTTGAACTGATTGAGAAGTAACTAGAGTTGGAGTTACTTCTTGTTCATCTTTCTCCCATCAAGCATCATGCATGTCAGAGGTGCTCGACAAATATTTTTCATTGATGCTGCCTGTTGTCAGGGATAAAGTAGATACTAGAGGTGGTCTTCAGATAGGACCTGAAAATTCATTGCCAAGGGAAAAAGTTCATGTCTCTGTCTAGCCTTTGTAGTGACTCTTAGAGATCAAAAGCAATGATAGAGTATAATTGATTTTGTTGTTGTTGCAATTGCTTCCTCCATTAAGAAAGGTCCTAGAAGCGAAGATATTTCTCTCTATTGTTAATACAATGCTTAGCTACAGTGGACATTTGATTTTTAATGTCACAAAGGGAAAGGGTAATGTAATAATATCATTACTATGGAAGAATGGTCCCACCAACTTTCTATCCAGGCAGAGGACCCTTAAAAGGTCAGTGCTTGAAGAAATAACACCAAAGCCATATTAACCCTGATGATATGCAAAGGTCCACAGAGTACATTCCATGTCTTGTTTTATTTAATCTTTTGCAACCTTATGAGGTAGGTTTGAAATGAAAAGAGATGGGCAGTTTTATGAGAGTCTCTCAAGAGTTTATCTTCTCCTGCCAGAGTTTCCTAAGTGGCGTTCAGTACCTTGGTGATGTAACCATGGCTCTCATTTGGGTCCTCTGCTTGGCAGCTGTAAGAACGAGTGTTATCAGCACACCAAGAGAGTTCCCACTTAGAAAAGGTGAGAAAGGCATCAGGAAACTGGGTGTACTAGGATGCTGATGTAGAAAGAGCCTTGTTGCTACAGGTTCAAGAATTATTGTTGTAAGCATAACTGCATGACAGACAAGCCATGCTCAGCAGGTTCATGGGTCAATAGCAAATAAATGTAACAGGAACTTTAGGGATGGTAATAACACAGTAGTTAGATACTTGAAGCCCATATAGACAAGTCTTTTATGGCTTCTGTGTCAGGAACAGAATCACTGTTATCACGATTACACTTGCAACATTTGAAGACTTCTAGCTAAGATAGATGTCCTTTCTTCCTGGGAGGTGCCTATAGTTATATCTGTGTCTCTTGCTCCTTGACTGCTTCTGATAGAACCAACTCCATTCTGACAAACACTATCTACATTTTAAAACATCTGGCCAGATGTTGGTCAAGTCATACACTGCTTATAGAAAGTTCTAAAAAATAAGGATCCCCAGAGAAAAGCACGTACACAGACACAGATACGTGGAGTTTGGAGTGATTTTAAGGTTCTAGGAAATATAGTTAAATGTAAGGTCTCCAACTCTGATGTAACTACGTATCCCTCCCCTCCTCTGTTAACATATGGGTAAAGTTTAATGGACATGGTCTACGAGGGGATCTATGTTCCTAATTAATTGACACCAGTTCATTTTATACATAAGAAACTTGAAGTCTAGTGAGTTTGACAAGTTCAAAAATCTCCTAAAAGGCAAAGTAAGGAATCTGAGTCTCCACAGTAGAAAGCTATCTTCATTTAAAGATTGCTTTTAAGAATGGAAATTCTACTATAATACATAATAAAGTTAAGATGTAGATAAAATTACTATTACCCTCATTTTACAGAAGAGTAAAAATTCTTTAAAAACATTATTTGGAGATTTTATACACATATTTCATGCAGTTTGATTATACTACATCCATTTTTCTATTCTTCAGCTCATACCCAGGTCTTTCACTCAACTTCATATCCTAGAAAAATCAAAATTTCTTGATGCTAATGATTTTACTGACATCTCTAAAGCTGCCAGGACAGCACTAGCTTTGCACTAGAAAACTGAGACACCGAGTTCTACTGGCTATATCCTCAGCTGCTCTTCAGTGTGGACTCTGACCACAGTTTACACAATCTCAGGTTCATCCACCTCATTTAGCAAAATAATCCCCAAGTGATGCTCTAAGCACTTTAAGTGAAGTGCTTGAACTTATGCTCAAGAATGTCAAAATCCAGATTCATATGCTTTCATTAAGAATTGCAGAAAGATGTGAAGTGGTTTATGTTTGACTTTAAAAATGGACCATCTCTGCATTTCCTCTCTGAGTTCTGCTACATCCCATTAAGTAGAAAAGGCTTCTTCATTTCCTTTCCTGGTAATAAGGAGTGATTAATCACAATCACCTGCCACACTTAATTTAGGATCCATCCCATGAAAAGATTTTTCCACATGCTCTAAGGTATAAATTTACATTTTAATATCCATAGATAAAGGGCTATAGCAGTACCTATTACATTTTCCCCCACTATCAAAACCGTTTTCAGGAATTTAGACTGTTAAATAATCATTTCTTTTATGAGACTAGCGTTAAAGATACATATAAATTCTGAAATCTATAGTATTACTTAGCAATTTTAGTGCTTCCCTTTTTGTAGCCAACCATGGAAGAATTGCCTTTACAGCTTTCTCTGCAGAGGCATCTTAATTATAGGGAAATCCCTTTACAAATGGCTTCCATTTACAAGCGCTTCAGCTGGAATCTGAAGTTGGTTTTATTTGAAATGATGAAAAATGACTCTTTCTGGGACATAGACTTAAGAATCAGGATTGGAAGTGAATTATGCTCCTTTATCTTTGGGAAAATTTAAATGTATCATATTCTTTTATTTTAAGCAGTCTTTCTCAAGAGATTTAATATAGCAAAACCTTTCAGATGCTCAGAATCATGGGGTATTTTCAAGACGATGGGTGCATGAAGGTTGTCTCATTTACGCCACATACTCAAATGACAGATACAGTGATGCTTGCTTCATTTTCAGAACTTCTGGTCGGTTTAGGATGGGAATTTCTGTCTGTGGGTCCTTTTGTCTCCTACTCACAATTTTCTGACAATTGCATATCATCTTTTACTTATGACATAACCCATATAGGGAAAAGACTTCTCAGTCCCAGCTATAGAACTTCTTGTTCTTTCATTTCCCCACCCCCGTCATTGTTCTCAGTCAGGTAGACAGTAAAATGTTTGTTCATTTGGCTATTTGTCTTTCTTCTCCACAGACTGTGTGTCCCATGAAGACAAACCGTATGAGGCACCTAACAGTACTGGGCACATAGTATAACCCGAGAAATCAGTATTAGATGAAGTTCCAAGATGAACATTCAACATTCTTGTGTTCTTTGAATATCATTTACTAATGCCCATGTTTGCAGGAGAAATGGCTCAGCAGTGAAGACACTGGCTATTTTTACAGAGGACAACAGATGAAACATCTAGGAAGATAAGAGAAGCCAACCATAAAGACATAGGTCCCACATAAGTTAATGCTGGACTTTAAGGAGATATTTGTACAATAGTGTTCAAGCCAAATTATGGGAGCAACATGTGCTCAGGAGTAACTTATCAGATATAATGTACAGTTTGAAATGGAATGTGATAGCAGAATATTATCCAGATTAAAAAAAAGGATGATCCTTGAAGGACATAGGCTAAGTGAAATTACCCAGACATCAATCAACAAATATCACGTGGTTATTTATTTTGGCATACAAAATAGCTAAATTCATAGAGACAAAAAGCAAGGTGCAGGCAGTCTGTAATCCACCTGCTTCAGTTGGAAAAGTTCAAACAGTTTGAAAATAGACTATGGTGAGAGCTACATAACAATGTATGTGTATTTAATGCTCTGTATGTATGTGTATTTAATACTCTATATGTATGTGTATTTAAATGCTATTGGACTGGATATATAGAAATGATTTTTTTGGTTTTACTTTAGAAAAAAAAAATAGTCCAATGAGAAACCATTTCTAGCTACTATATTGAAAGGGAAAAAAGCAAACCTTCAACAATTGCAAGTATTTGCAATGGATGCAGACTGAACTGTGTCCCCTGCAAACCCTAAATTCATATATTATATGAATGCACTCTATAGGCCCCTCTCTACCATGTGGTTACATTGGGGGAAAATGTTTAAGAAGCTAAGATTAAATGATTCCACTAACATGGACCTCTAGCCAAAGAGTATCATTGCCTTCATAAAAATGAAGGGGACATCAGGGACTTCTCTTTTGCCTAGTGAGTCCATGACGAGATGTTCTCGTGAGTCAGGAAGAGAAGTGGTCTCACTAGAACTTGACCTTGGACTTTCCAACATCCAGAACTATGAGAAATAAATCTGTTATTTAGACACCCATCTGATGGACTTTTGCTGTTACAGTGTACAGAGTAGAAATTAAGAGCAATATAATGCTGATGTTGAAAAATTTCTCAGTGAGTAAAGTACTTGCTGTATAAGGAGGAAACCTGTATTACCTTTCCCAGCACCTATAGAAAAGCTCATATCTATAACCTCATCCAGGAAAAAAGATATGGACAATTCCATAGAGTTCACTGATTAGCCAGCCTGGCCAAGTTGACCTCCAAGTTCAATGAGAGACACTGCCTCAAGAAATAAGGTAGAGAGACATTGAGAAAGAGACCAGACATCAACCTCTGACCTCCACACATCTCTGCTCATACATGTACATGCATATTCACTTGTACATGTGACTGAACCCATACAGACATGTACATAGACATTCATAAAAAGCGAAGTACAGAAGCAGTCTGACAAAGTATAAATTAGCAAGGCCACAGAGATCACAGCCACACACAAGGCCACTGTGTGGCATGTATCCAAGAGAAAAAGAAGAGTAAGTAAGCCCTTAAGGCATAACAGATAAACAATAAATTCAAGAGCAGAGTGAAAACAACTAGACACTTAAAAGTGGATGAAGTCCTTGAGAATTATAGAGGGGCTTCACCTGTTCACCAATAGTATAGATGTAGAGCTAAATGCAGACTCACTAATATCCTATTATCTTTTAAAGCAATATATATATATATATATAATGTGTATATGTTAACAATCAAAAATTAAATTAACATTAATATCTTAAGTATATAATTATATTGTCTTATTCATCATAGTCCAGCACTTTTGCCCAGTAATTTCAGATCTTTCTGCCTTTTTTTTTTTTAAATTTACAAGAGATGGAAGAGTTAAGTAATTTTAGTTTACTGATACCCCACTTTTATTTTTCCACTAAAAGTTGAGTCCCAGGGGAACCAGGTTTTTAGCAGGACCTTGGAATCCTCTGTGGATCTCCTGTACTCTCTTGGTAATCTCCTATTAGCTTCATAAAATTTTCCAATGTAAATAAATGTCTATCACATGCTAATACCAAATAGAGAGGAATAGAAATCAGCAAATAAGTAGAGTATAAAATTTCAAGTTTCAGATGTAAGATAATTAAGACAAATTTGGACATAATCAATTACTTAAGCCGCCTTAAAGAGTGAATACATAAATCATAATTTCACCAGAAATGGGACTAATTCCATGCCAGTAAAAATGCACCATGAACAAACAGTAAGAGCCTTGTGTGTATTACAACTAATGCTCTTCATGCCATAGGTTAGATCTTAGGGCCACATAGATACATGCTGTAAGCTAATATGGCAGTTGCAAGAACAATATCCACATCCCCAACCCCTGGGATGAGGAACTGTCCTTATGAAAACGTAGTCATATTTGTTATAGATTTGAGGGAGAGCAAGAGTTAAAAAGAAGTCAAGGTTGCTAAGAAATGCCATAGTTTACATTTTATTACACCAGGGTAAACATAATTCTGGGAATGGGGATGATGTCACATGTAGATCATTTAATTTTATTTGCAACGTATCATCCTTGACAGTTATTACTTTTCCTGATTCTTGAGAGATGAGATGAGATTAGATGAGATAAGAAACACATACACACACAGATAGAGAGAGAAAGAGAGTGAGAGACAGAGAGACAGACAGACAGACAGACAGATTAAATTAAGTCAGCTGGCTGGAGTTACAGGGCAGGTAGAGTGTGGGACGGAAGTCATGTTTGATCCTAGTCAAAGTCCATGCCCTGGGAACTACCCTGTTCCTGCTTTTCCTTCTTTGCTACCTGAAAAGTGATCACAGTAATAACAGTCCCAGTATTTGCCAAGGCCAGAGCTACTCAACCAGGCCTTTTGCTGTTTCCCACAGTTTAATAGCTTTCCTTAGCTTTTTGGACAAGTTCCTGCCTCTTTAATTATGTTTTATATTAAGATAAACCAAGGATTAAGGCATTGATTTGACTCTGTCCATTTGTGACCATCTTTTAAACTCGTATAATCACATTTATGATGGGTCTCAGGGTATTTTCTCTTTGTTGGGTGTCGGCCTGAGTAGGTCCTAAGAAGTTGGAGTCAAAGGAACGGGATGATCTTGTAGCTTAATGCTTCTTAGCATTTCACATCGCACCTAACAGCACAGTTTCTTTGTAAACTTAGGGGTATCATCTCAGAGTTTGGTTGTGAGTACAAAATTGCAGTGTGGACATAATGCACGGTAGTTTCTGACACATAATAGAGGTGAGGCATAGTTATTAGTATCACGTGTATAGGCATGTTTAGTGGGATTATGTTATTACAATGTAAATAATTGTTCTACCTACTGGTTTTATAAAATTGCTGAATGGCCAAAGGCAGACAGGAAGTGTGGGCGGGGCTACCAGACTAAGAAAACTCTGGAAATAGGCAAAGCAGAGAAAGAAGCCAGAGAATTGTCAGTGAGCAGAGATGCTGCAGAGATGCCAGGAGATGTAAAGGAAAGAAATTGAAATGCTGCTGAGAAAAGGTACCGAGCCACATGGCTGAACAAGATGGGTTAGTTTAAGAGCAAAGAGTTATCAAATTATATGCCTGGACCCCAAGTCAATCAGCATAAAATTAATGTAAGCTTCTGTGTGTTTCTGTGGGACTGCTAGACTGTTGGACTGCTGGTCAAACCTCTGGTCTAGACCTGAAAGTGCAGACCAGAAACCTCATACAACAGACATATAAGCTGCATGCTATTTTATGGTATGCAGAGAACTGGCATTAGGCAATTAATTGTATTGGCTAGATTTATGTGAATTTGTTATAAGCTTTAAAGGGGGAAACCCCAAAGAAGAAAATGCCTTCAGTAGATGAAGTTGTAAACAGACAAGACTGTAGGCTTATATTTTACTAATTAATATATATTACATTTTTTAAATTAGTGATTTATAGAGGAAGGTCCAGCCCATTGTGGGTGGGGACACCCCTGGGATAGTGGTTCTGGATTCTATAAAAAAAGCAGGCTGAGCAAGCAGGGGGAAGCAAGCCAGTGAGCAGCACCCCTTCACAGTCTCTGCATCAGCTCCTGCCTCCAAATTCCTGTCCTACTTCAGTTCCTGTCCTGATATCCTCCTCAAGTTGTTTTGGTCATAGTGTTTCATCACAGCAATCGCCACCTTAACTAAGACAGTGCTAAGGTTATCACAGCTAGTAGAGGACATTACCGTAAGGATTCTTGGGTAGCATGGCGGGGCACTGAACATGGAGGCAGAAAGGAAACAGGAAGTTCTCTCAGAGGCTGAGCTTTGCACTTGGAAGGGTGATGGTGAAATCTGGGTTTGCAGATATCATGGAGTTTGTGAGGGCACAACATGTGAGGGCAGCACTTGCAGCACAGATGGCAGGAGAATGGTGCCACCTGGAGCTTCTTCACAGCACTGGAGACTCAGACAACAAGGGTCAAGAAGGGTCTCAAACTATTTTCAAATTTTTACCTATTTTTTTAACACTTGTATTTTCTAATAGGACAGCTTAAGGTCTCAGAAATCAACTGTACAAGAAACATCTACAGCCAATGTTCTTGTGACTAGACTTTTGTTTCCTACCCAAACACATGAAAATGAGCAAAACCATGCGAGAAGTTGAATGCATGTAGAAGAAGCAGAGTAATGAAAGCAGAATTAAAACAGAAGCTGAAACAAACTCTCACAAGACAGATTCCTCCTACTTTCTGTCCATCCAATGTTATCAGCATTCATGTGTGTGCATGTGTGTCAGTGTGTGTCTGTTTGTGTATATGTGTGTCTATATACCTATCTGTATTGTGTGTCTGTATGTCTTTGTGGTATTTCTGTGTGTGTCTATGTGTGTGTATGTATCTCTCTGTTTCTTAGTGTGTATGTGTCTGTGTGTGTCTATGCGTTTATGTCTCTCTCTGTTTCTCTGTCTCTTCTGTATGTGTGTGCTAGCTTTTCCCTGTCATGCATCTCCCTCTGGACTGCTGGCATCCACTATCTTTTAGCCACCATCTTCTACTTACTTGGTTCTCACATTTTAGCAGGAGACTCATATACATAGGGCACTTCTCACCCTCCATCCTAGAGGATGCTTGTCTATTGCTTGAAGAACCCCTCATGGCTGTTCCCCAGTGGCATTTGCTACACCATGATTTGCCTGTTGCTGCCATGCTTACTTAAATTTCCCTCAAACCATGCAGTTTTTCATGGATATTCAGAGCGAAGACCACACTTGACCTTAAGTTCAAGCCCATTACTTAGTCTTCCTTAAGTGCTACATACAGGTGGCTTGTCAATTTCAACCTCAAGAGAGCATACATTGGGAGGTCAATGTGCAATATTTAGAATAATAAGATGACTTTTGAAAAGATTTTATTTCTAAACCTTAAAACTTCAAATAGGTTATAACAGATGGCCCCTGAGATATGAAAAGTAGCATGAAAGGCTCACACAGCCTCACAGCTGGATTTAAGAACCTAAAAATCTTTCCTTCCTTACATCTAATGATACTCCACTTTGGCTTGCATATCAGTACACCTTTAAATCAATAGTTTCAGTCTTTTTATTATTATTATTATGGAATGAAAACAACCCTCTCATCCACAAAAAAGGCTGCTACAGCCCTGCTGGGTCATTTTCTCCATGCAGGAGCATAAAAGGCTGAAGGGGGAGTATTTAAGGGATTAATGTGTCAAGCAAAAGCTGTTTGTAGTTTTACCATAATCTTCCAAGAGACTCTTCCTTCTAGATCTCTAAAAGCACAGTTTAAAGCAAAGGGCAATCATTTTACTTTGAAAGAAAACAGACAACATATTGCCCAGAAAAAAAAGTTTACAAATACCCTGATGATATAGGGAGAAAGCCTCTCAGACAAGATCAGAACATGACAATGAATTTGAATGATAAAACTTCAAGGTAAGCATGTTTGATTTCTTGCCAGCAGGACCCCCAAATTTCTATGCAATGCCTGCAATATACTGTGAGCATCTGATCACTAGGTACTCACAGTAGACATGGTAATAAATGTCCATGTTTAAGGCAAGCACGGCTTTACCTGACACACCAAGGGCCCCAGGATAATCTGTAAATTTAGTTCCACTTACTCAGTTTTAGTTCTACCTGCTTTGTGGAAGCATTAATAACTGAGATACTGGTGGAGAATCATGGAAAGACAAAGTACAAAAAGACATAGTGATCAAATGTATGAAGCAAGTGGATCTGGGCAGTGCTCCTACAATACAGGTAGGTAATCCAGAACCAGTGGGGTTGGCCTTGGAGATGGGCTATAAGAACTATCACAGTTACTTTTCTATTGCCTTGATAAGATATCTTGCCAAGACACTGTAACCAGGGCAATTTATAAAATAAAACATGTAGCCAGGCAGTGGTAATGCATGCCTTTAATTCCAGCACGTGAGAAACAGAGGCAGGTGGATCTGTGAGTTTTAGGCCAGCATGGTCTACAGAGTGAGTTCCAGGACAGCCAGGTCTACAAAACACAGTAAAACCCTGTTTTAAAAAAGAAAAAGATTTTTGGGACTCACAGTTCCAGAGGATTACAAACCATGATCATCATGGAAGGAAGCATGGTAGCAGGTAGGCAGGCATGGAGCAGTAGCCAAGAGTTCACATCCTGATCTATGGCACAAGCCAGAGAGAGATAACTGGGAATAGCCTGGCCCTTTGAAATCGCAAAGCCCACCCTCAGTGGATGGATACACCTCCAATCCTTCCTAAACATTTCCACCAACTGCAGACCAAGCATTTGGATGTAGGAGTGTATGGGGACCAGCCAGTCTCATTCAAACTACCACACACATCAGATCAAGGGAAGAAGAATAGGACTTGTACTTAGGAGATGTCCATTCAAAACAAAAAATCCTAAGAGAAGAATTTCAGGAAGAACTGAGGATGTTCCCATTTTCCCTCACCATTCTCACTCTGGACATGCCTGAGACTATCCTCAGCTCAGCATCAGCACCCGGCATTGAGAAGACCATGCTCACCCAGAGAAGTCCAAGTAAGTTCAGAAGTTAATCAAAATATACCAAAAACTTAAACAGTGCAGGGAAAAGGAAAAATTCTTTTAAAAAAAATAATCCTTTTCTTCAGTCCTTGAAATTGTCGTACATGAATACAAGGTATTTTGACCCTGTGCATCCCCACTACCTCCTTCCGGTTCCCCACCAGGTCCCATCAACTCATCTTCATCCTGACTTTCCTTCCCTTTTATTACTATTATTATAGTTTATAGGCCCCCAGTAGAGAGCAATAGCTCTTACAGTTGTGATATATTAGTAGATTGGGGAGTCTCAATTGAGGGGGAGGGGGCAAACAAATTTATGTGTGTGTCTGTGTGCATGTGGGGATGGTCTCTGTGTGTCTGTGTATGTATGTGTCTGCGTGTGGAGTTTCTCTCGTTCTGTGTGTGGGTGTGTGTATTTGTGTGTCTATTTGTTTCTGTAACCAAGAGAAACAAATTTATAGTAACAGGGCCATGAGAATGTTGCTTCATTATTTACCCAGAACTGACAGTGACCAGTCCTAAGAAGCAGTTCCAAGTAAAGGAACCTGGGAGCCTAGATGGCCCCATTATTCCACTGAGGGAGACAAGCCAGTGGCCAAGCTCTTATAATTCAGTGTTAAATGTCATTCTGTGAGGTGCCACAGGCACTAAGGGAAGGTATGGGCATAACAGGAGCAATAAATTGAACATTACAGAGAGGAGCAAGGTGTCGGGAAAAGTGACATCTACATTGAATTGAGAAAGAAGACTGCCAGAAAACGGGGGGATAGGGGAAGAGCACTCCAGTCAACAGAAACAACATCAGACAGACAGACGACAGACAGGACCTGGTGTTTGTTATATGCCATTGGATAGATGCAGCTTAGAGTTGAATGGAGTGTTTCAGTGTGTGTGTGTGTGGTCTTCGTGTGTATCTGTGTCTGTGTATGTGGGTCTGTGTGTGGAAGTCTGTGTGTGGGGGTTTCTCTCTCTCTCTCTCTCTCTCTCTCTCTCTCTCTCTCTCTCTCTCTGTATGTGTGTGTGTTTCTGTAATCAAGAGAAAAAAAAGTGGCTGTTGCATAGGAGCTAACCTGAATCTTACATGGAGAACACTGAGGTTATTACACAGAGAAATACCGCAGATTTAGGCTTTAAGGAGTTCCCTCTGGCCACAGAGGAAGGGATAGGGCTGGAGTGAATCAGGACAGGACCCATGGGATCTAACAGGAAAACCTAAAAAACTAGTATTTGTGAAGTCCATTTATTTGTAAGAATTAGTGAATATATAAGATTCCTAAACCTTGCAGTTCAGTAACCAACCAAGATATTTAACAGTTTCTGTAATTACAATAATGAAGATAGTGTAGAAATGATACATAAAGATCATGGGATAAAAATTCAAGTTGTAGGACTGAGCGCAATGGGGCTTTAGATTTGGGAACAGTGGTCACTTCAATTATTTTACAAAGCAGCTAAGTAGCTGTCCTATCTATCGACAATATAAATTCTGGATGAAGTAAGGGTTTAAGGCCATAAACATCAAGTAAGAGTAATATTAGGCACAAACAAGAGAAAAAAAACTGATGAGATAAAAAAAACATGCTAAATAAACACAGTGACAACATTTACTCAGTGGGCTGTCAGGAATGAAAGGGACTCTTGGTGTATATGGAAGTGGGTATGGTGAATGAAAGTCCATTTTATTCCTGGTCAGAACAAGTAAAATAGGCTTGTTTGTTCTTTCTGAGAGGTAATTTGACAATACAAATCTAATCTTTGAGATATACAGTCTTCTTGGTTTAGAAAGCTAATACTTAGACATTTACCTTAAGAAAAGAGCTTGACAGCTTCATGGGCATGTAAGACAACAGCAATATATTAAAACAACCAAATTCTCTGTGACAAGAAGAAATGGCTTAGCAGTTAAGAACACTTACTGCTATTCCAGGAGACCAGGGTTCAATTACCAGCACCTACATGGCAACAGTTGTATAGTAACTTGAGTCCTAGGGGACCCAACACTGTTTCTGGCCTCCACAGGTACTGCATACACAAGATGCTCAGCTATACATGCAGACCAACCACTTACATATGTAAAAATTGAAATAAATCAAATCAAATCCTATAAGAGATAATGTAATACAATACAACTACCTTAATGATCTGAATCATAATCACAAAAATGGATTTTTGGGGAAAGCAATAATAGGGTAATTCTATTATATATTTGAATGCCAAAGGAAGAAAATTGCAGAGACCCATTGACGGTAGTTTTCTCTAGTGCTGGAATTATATTCATTTCTGTTTTGGGAAATTTTCTTGTAATGAATATACTTTGTGCTTTTTCAGAAAAGTAGGAAGCAAAAATTGCATTTTTCTTTATAATGAAGTGTGAAAGAAATGAAGCCTGTGGTGCTAATAGCCCAGAAGCTCCCAGAGAAGACGCACCTGTCTGGAAGAAGCCCCGAGCCATTCAGGGAGAAAAACTGACACAGAAAACTCTCTTTACCAGAAACTTCAAGAAAAAAAAGAAAGAAAGAAAGAAAGAAAGAAAGAAAGAAAGAAAGTCCTTGGCAAGAAAAGCAGCAGTATTTCTGAATAAATTACAATATATTTTGCACTTCAGTTGCACAGATAATATAGACACTTAACCATACTTTCACACTTGGTCTTCATGTCATTTCTCTCCATGTATCAGACCATGTCAAATACTATCGTCAGACAGCAATAAGAAACACAGTTTTCTCTTGTACAGGGCCATGTCTCATTGTATACATCCTCACTCGGCTCTGTGCTATTTCCACCTGAAAAGCATCAAGAAACTGTTTCAACTGTTCTAACTATGCATACCACAACTCAAGGTGCAAAAATAGCAAATTTTTTCTTAATGGCCTAAAGAAGTGATACTTTATTTTGGCAAATAATTCTTTTGTGTACAATGACACACAATCTTTAAAATATTGTGTTTGGAGGAAGAACAGACCTTTTCCCTATTAGTGGCATTATTGTTATTTCGATTCATAAAGATAAAAGAAGTTAAAACCTGAGAATATAAATTCCCCCAGTGTCTTCAAAGTCAAGCACGCATTTAGATTCATACTTGGTGTCATGATGGTATTTTGTCATTGTCGTCAAATGACACTTTTAAATGAGAAATGTTGAAATGGAGTGGGCCAATGTCATTTTTCTGCCATCTACATAATATAGCCTCAAAATTATGGCACCCATAAAGTTCAGTGTACTCATCTTATTGACAGGAAAACTAAAAGTAGAGGGTGAGAGCCACTCTTCTTGGATCTAGCCATCATCATCAGAGTGGAAACCAAACCTGGAGGTCACCTGACCTCTGAGCCAGCCTCCCTTTTACTGGCTCTTAGAAAAAAGAAAATATCAGAGACCTTATACTTTCAACAATTTGTACTATTTCATCATTCATTTTGTTCCCACCATAATCAGGGGAAATATTAGTTATACTTAGAATTATTCTCAGGTTACAAAGAAGACAATATACATAATTAACATTTCTGTCATAGGGTCCAAAAATTTAGGCTCCAGGGATAAAGCTTTGCCTGTCAGCAATTAACATTGCTACAAAGCATTGTCCTGTGAGCATGACATGGGCCATCAGCAGCTACAGTTACCCAAGGGAGTCCTGTATAAGTTTGGGTACATTAACCTTTTGTCACAGAGGAGTGGAGTCTTACAAATCTATACTCCTTACCTTAAAAGTCACAAGGTGTGTGTGTGTGGGGGGAATTCATTAGGCCACACCCCTTTCTAAGTCTATATGGCAAATCACAGATGCTGGAGGGTGAGAGAATTTTTCCTTTCTAGTGTATATGCACTAAGATGCCCATGTTCCAACTAACCCAGGACCCAGGCTCCTGTATGTTTGCCTCATTGAACTAAATGTTTAGCACGCCAGACATGAGTGGTATCATTTCTTTGGCCTGTCATTGGTTCACTATCTGCAGTGAGATGTAGGTTCACTTCCCCAGGGAAAGATGATATAATAAAAGCATCAATTTGTTTTCTGTAGCAACTCAAATCAAAAGAACCCAAAGCTGGAGATGCTTTGAAATCGTAAGATATTTTTTTTCCCCGACAACCTTACAAAAAGATTGACAAATTGCAAGCAGAGGAGGGAAAGCCGTTCAAAGACTATCCACATGAAGCATTGGCTTTCTACAGAAACTTAAAACTGAACTCTGAGAATCGTGAAAGCTTACCACTGTTGGGATTAGCCTGTAATTCAAGAGGGCTCTGATCCACATTAACCTTTGTGTCATTAAAGTCAGGAGGCTCACAGCTTAAGTAAAAATCATCAATGTAAGCATCTAGAGCTTCAGATGCAGAGAAATATGGCTTTTCTTTATACAGGATGGAACCGTCTGCATTAAAGAAGATGCTGGTCATGATCAAAGCTGCTGGAGAACAAGGTGCAGGAGGGCTAAACTGATGCTTCGCAACAGACTTTGCCATGGCTTTCTTAAAATGAGCAGCAATGTCCATTCATCGTTCAAAAAGCTCTAAAGATAAAGACAGGCACACAAGATTTCAGTTAAATAGAAGTAGGTGGCAATCCTCAGGGATCCTTGCTCACTTCTCATTGTGCGTAATTAGTTTTTATAAGTAAAATTATTCTTTATGAAGACAAAGATCTTTAGATCTTCTGTCTACTGAGCTTTCAAGCAGTGTTTTGTTGACTGGATAGTTTCCTCAGCATAGCTATGGATTAAGATGCATTTATAAAACCATTATGGGATTCTAAATATGAGCCTTTCTCAGGTAGTCATAGAGATGTTGCTTGCCTTTGATTTTGGTTTCACAGGGTGGGATGGGTATTTCTGGAGTTCTGAGATGTTTTACTTGCTATGTTGAAAAAAGAAAGTCTCCTGAATCTTATCTTTTACCTCACCCTATCTATCCCTGCTCTCATTCCGTTGGTAGGATAGGGAAAATAATATATAGGACAAGAAATTAATAAGAACAAAGTCCCTGATACAGCAGTGATGGCAGAGTCCAGGGAGTAGAAAGTGAACACTGGAGAAGTTCAGAGGAAGTACATGGGCCCTCTAACAGGCGTAAGAGCTAAGCAGCTATGAACCGCTTCTTTATCACCCTAGAAAGTTACAATTCATACATCCCTGTCCCCAGATGAAGAAATTGTGGGACATGGAGATGGACCTAGCCAAAGCAGAAGGATGAGTAAGCAATGGTCAAGGCTGAACCTTGGACATAGGTCATGAACTTGACCTTAACCTCTACACTAGGCATGGGCACTCGGGTGCTTACCTATGATACGTAGCTTCTAAAGGTTTGCCACAGACAAAATGCAGGCCTCATTATCTAAAGCTGGCTGCCTAATTTTTATGGGTCTTTGCTTAAAATGTTTAGAGTATTCACGGATACAGGGAAAGGAGTATGCCACTCATTGGATACTGATACACATTTAAGTGCTAAAAAGCAAATACTCACGTTTAAGTCCCTTGAGATTCAAGTGAGTGTGCTATGTTTTTAGAATGTTGCATTTTATGACATCACAATATACCTGAAATTTGCCTCTCTGGAATACCGTAGTTTCCTTTAATATAATGACACTATACAGAAGTCTTGGAAAATTAGGGAAAAAAACTTTTGATTTACTTTTCTACATACATGCACCTGGGCAAATACACAGTGGATTCTAGGATTCCTGAAACGTAGTTGTGGTCCCTGGGCATCTAAGTCCTAGATTAAGAACTTTTGTCTTGAACAAATATATTTTTGAAGATGTATAAGGAAAGGTAGGGACAATAAGCTATGTAGGAAAAAAACTAGTAAGGTCTTTATTAGGCATTAAACTAACTTCACATATTCATGTAAATATAAAGAAACTTTTGATATGTATGTGTGCATGCATGATGTAGGAATGTCTTTCTGTGTGGTGCAAATATCATTCTTTAAATAAAGGAACTGTTTTGGCCCATGGTGGACATCATCAGAGTAGGCAGGAAAATCGGAGCATAGGTAGGAGAAAGAGGGCCGAGTCAGACAAAGACACCATCCAGTCACCCAAGAATCAATATGTAAAGGTAACACAAGTGAGCTATGGGCTCTGTGGCACATCAGATTAATGGAGATGGGTTGAATTAAGATGAAAGAGCTAGCTAATAATATGCCATAGGCCAAACAGCAAGTAATTAATATAAGTGCCTAAGACATTTTGCGGGGCTAAGCAGGGCAGGTAAGTCTAGACCATGAAGCTAGGTAGGTAGTCTGGGACTGCAGGTCTTGTGGGTCTGGACCCCTGCCAGATGGGCCAGAAATCTCATGTTACACATACCCCCCCCTCTGTGTGTGTTGTGTTGTGGGTCAAACTAAGGTCCCTACAAATACTAAGTAAGTCACACACCCAATTGCTTGCTCACTCACCTTCCCTCAATTGGGAATTAGTCATTGTTACCCAAGGATTTCAATGAAAGGAGACTCAGGTTAAAATGGGCTCAACATCTTCATTTTAAATGCTGCTTAATGATGTACAGCTCTGGAGATGCCATGCTTGATCCCTGGCTGCTTTGCAGAATCAAAGTTCTACCGGGGGAGGTGATACTAAAAGTACTTTCAAGCTGCTGCCAAAAGCTCTTGCCCTCACTTCCTTCCCGTTCCTCCACCTATGCCAAAGCTTGCATCTTCCCAAAAGGCCCTCAGACCTGCCATGATCCAGTCCATGTCAGGCTCTGCAGAAACCCTCCAAGGCCATAGCCAAGGTCAATCTTGTCCAGTGCCAGGCCCTTCAGCTTGGAAAATATCTTTAATATCATCCCTGATAACACATGGTCTGCAGTAAGTAATGAGTCCTCTCTTTCTTCGGTTTTCCATATCTTGGGCCACTCTGAGTATCTGTTATGAGTTAACCTAACACAATCATATGTCATCTTCTGTATTTGAGCTACAGCAAAACAAAAAATCTCCACTGTCCGGTCCATGGAAGTTGTTCTACAAATGTTTGCCAAGCTGAATTCTGATAAAATGTTCCATTTTCATTACAAAGCACCCCAGTGTGATTACGGCAGCCATTGAAGCATTCTGAAAGACTGAATCCTCTGGGTTTCTCAGTGGCTCTTGAGAAGGAACAAAAGAACTGAATTCAATAACACAGTCAAGAATTCAATCAGAAAATGAGTTCGCCTGACAAAGAGTCGAGACAGAGAGATCCTCACCCACACTTCTAATATTTTGAGGGTTCATTTACAGTCAGCCTTTGGTACCGGACCATACAACGTGTTGCCACAGTCCATAGATTTGTATATGCTTCAATAACTACCTAGTTGTGTTTAAAAAAAAAACAGTATAAAAATCTTGATAATTAAAGATTTATAAAACAATCTAGGAATTCAATATGGAAAGTATATCAGTGGTTCTGAAAATTGAGCACTATATATGAATGTAAGTGGATTTTGAGATTTTTATTGTATTATACTCACAGTAAAATGCAAATGGTTTTTTACTATTCAGGCTCACAGAGGGCTAAGCAAAGAGAACAAACCTCCTCTGGTTTACAAAGCAGGAGGATCATATTTAATAACTATGAAAACAAAATAATCAATACATGTCCTAAGTGTAAATCAAACTGTTGGGCTGTTTGGATATTTCCCCTTGCAGTTTCATGTCTGAAGTTGGTCTGGTTTGATTCTCTTTGATAGTGTTTTAAAAAATGTATTCAATCTATAAAATCCTCAGGGTGTACCATCTATTAGGAGGTAACCCGATTCCTAAAAAATACAGACTTCATCAACAGGAGGGCCAGGGAAAGCCATTAGCTTGCTCTCTGTCTCTCTTATATTAGCCTATGCTATATTGAGCCAGTAGGGTCCCCCAAGGCTGGATAGAGAGAAAATTCCAGAGATTTACACAAAGCTAAGTCTCGCTCAGTCTCTCTCTCTCTCTCTTTCTCTCTCTCTCTCTCTCTCTCTCTCTCTCTCTCTCTCTCTCTCTCTCTCTCTCTCTCTCTGATTCAGTTCAACTAATCACAAAACTGTTGGTTCCCAGTGTGTGAGAGACTACAGCAAGTACTGTACCAGGACACCAGAAGGTCATCTTTTTGCTCATCAGGAGCCTGGAACACAGCAGAAAAGATCAAAGTAGCACACAAAAGACACAGCCCAGTGAGGACATGGTCAGTGGACTAGAGAGCTTCTGAGTGTGTTTGGAACATGGTCAGACTGGGGAAAGTTTCACCTTAGGCATTTTAATTAGATTTTGACAAAAGGGTTTCAGGCTCACAGAAATGAAGGAAATAGTCACACCAGGAAGAAGGAACACAGGCATTAAAGAACAAAACCGCACTCATAACTCTGTGGAGACATATCAGATTTCCCTGAGTCACTATCTACTGAGAGAAGATGCTGGAAGAGCCTGGCTGTGAAACAGTGTGGTGATTTTTAGAACTATATATTTGTTCTGTCTTACAGAAGAGGGCCGCAGAAGGGCACTAATGAGATCCAGAGGATGCAGCCGGTGAGTAACAAAGCAGACTTTCTCCTCCCTCCACACCTCCGCATCTCATTTCTGCCTGTCATTGTCTGATGAGGCAAGCATCCAGGCTTCTTTCCTTTAACACTGTGGTTGGAAACTCCAAACTGTGCAGCACTCAGAAATCTGCATTTTAAGCCACTGATACAGGGATTCTCTTGTAGATCCTCTAGAAACATCTGGCCAATGGGATTTCTTACTGGACCAAATCCATCTTTACCAGTGTTACCCAGACTTCAGGTACTATTTACTAATATCTGAGATAATCATTAGAGAAGGAATGACTTACTTGATTTCCCAGTTTGGGATGTTTCAGTTCCCTATTTTTAGGCTATCAGTTGAGTAGGACATCGGGAAGGGGAACAGCTGCCTGAGCCAAGTAGTTCAGCTCTTTGGTGCCAGGAAATAAGAGAGGAGAAGAGCCAATGTCCTAATATCTCTTATTTAAGAAGATGCTCCAATGACATAACTTTCTTCTCCTAGGCTGTATCTCTAAAGGTCCCATCAACTTTAAATAGCACCAGAAGCTTGGGTTCAGGACCTCAATATGAGTCTTTGGAAGATATCCACTACCCATATGATGTGGAATGTCTTTGTGTGTGCTGTAAATACCATTGAATAATAAAGGAATTGTTTTGGCCTATGGCAGAGCAGCTTAGAAGCAGGCAGGAAATCAAAGCATATATATATATATATATATATACATATATATGTATATATATATATATATATATATATATGGGAAGGAGAGATGCAATCCAGCTGCCCAAGAAGCAATATGTAATGGAATACAGGTAAACCATGAGCCAAGTGGCAAGACAGTTTAATAGAAATGAGTTGAGTTAAGATGCAAGAGCTAGCTAGCAATAAGCCTGAGTCACAGGCTGAATAGCATGTAATTAATACAAACCTCTGTGTGTTTCTGTGGGACTGTGAGTCTGTAGGTCCTGATCTTGGGCCAAATGGGTCAGAAATTTTATACAACACCCATACTGCAGCAATCAGCTCTGCTGTAGCAGGCTTTAGGGAAACAAGAAATGCCAGAGTAGATACCTTAATTTGTAAGGTTGTCTAAGGAACTAACTAATCAAATAAAGCTTATTACCAAAAAGATGTTATCTTGACTATGTTGAACTATGGGACAGTTATGATTTCTCAGAAATTAAACACAAGCATATTGTGCTACAGAGTTTGAATTTTAGTAGAATATCATCAGTGAGAGGCAATTGAATCATTCCCAATAGAAAGGGCCTAATACACATATTTCACACGTTATCTCTATTACTGTTACAAGAAACACTTTCTTTGACTGATTGCTTATATACACTAGTCACAAATATTATTAGCATCCAAGTTAAGCTCATAGGCTAAACGTAATAATCAGAAATACAGAACAGTGCTTGGTACAGTGGAACACACTTGTAATCCAGCACTGTGGAGGCAGGGGTAATCTGCACAGCAAGTTTGAGAGTGTGAGGGCAGCCTCGGATACAGAAGGCCCTTTAAGATAGGTTAAAAACAAAAACAAAAACAAAACAAAACAAACAAACCCAAATTCTTACAATAAGGAGAGGGCCCGAAAGAAGACTCAGTGGGTATGGGTTATGGGTGCTTCCTGTACAAGACTGACAATTTAAATTTGACTCTTAAAAACTCACACTGGAGAGAAAGTTATCCTCTATCACACATGCCCACATTTATAAATGCATGTACAATAATAAACATTATTTTGGGGGGGGGTTCAAGACAGAGTTTCTCTGTGTAGCTTTGGAGCCTGTCCTGGAATTCACTCTGAAGACTAGGCTGACCTCAAACTCAAAGATCCACCTGCTGCCAAGTGTTGGGATTAAAGGTGTGCACTACTCAGTTCCTGGCTTTAAAAGAATAAAGGGATAGAGGACAATGTTTGAAACCCAGAGGACATTACAGATCCAAGATACTCTGGAGATTTTTATGAATGGTATGGTATGGGAAAAACACAGGAGCTAGCCCGTAGGTTGTAGTTTGGGTGTGTTGTGATTCAGATTAGCAATTGCAGTTTGCACAATACTCTGTTTTAGAACAAAACAGCAACCTGTACACTTGAGAACTGAATCCTCCCTTCAGAATACTCATTTATTCAATGCTCTGTAACACTCATCACAGGTTAGGAGCCTGTCTCTCTTGCCCTACTGACCTCTCTATCCCTAAACTTCCCCATTTCTAAAGTAGTCCTGCTAATAACACTCAACACATGAGAGCATTTTAAGGATTAAAGGGGCTGATATGTACAAAATGCTTAGAACAAGGTGTAAAATATAAGGAACACACTCAACAGTTAGTAGTTGTATGTTAATGTCATCCCTTCCCCAGCTCCCGGCTAGAACATTTGTGCTTCATCAGTTCTAGGGGATTCTATCTTGCCAAGTTAAAAGGGGATATTTCATCTTGGGAATATTAAGAACCAAAAAAAAAATCTACAATTTTATTCATTGTATCCACTAATCTCCTTAAATTCACATTCCTGGGATGAAAGGATTATTGTAAAGCAGAATCAATACTTCGTTCATTTCACATCCCAGAAGTTTCTTTAGAGCCCAGGAAAGCCTGTGGCTGCAGAGGAAGCGTCAGCAGAAAGAAAATTATTTTATAAGTCTTAAGCTTCAAGAGTTTACTGGGTTCTACTGTAGGGGCTGTGTTTCTCCCCATGTCGTTGAGCATTTTCCTCAGCATCCTCAATTTCTCTTTATTTCCAAATCAGAATGCTCACGATCACTGTTCTTCTAATGTGGAAACAAGCGTTTCAGCAAAAATAGCTGCCAGAAGATGTTAAACGATTTCATTCACTCTAATACACTGTGACTAATTGGGAAAAACAGCACACAGTGCTTTAGAATTATGTGCGCGACTGTAACCACTCACTGGCATTATGGCAGTGCACGCTAAACAGAATCTTAAAATACTGGCTAATGAGGGGAGAAAGTTTCTTTGCTTGCTGGAAATCTCCATGGACACAGTTTATGAAAGAAACGAGGGAGGTTTTATCCATTATTTCTAAATGACATTTCTAAATCTACATTTTCTGTTAAGGGAAACTATTTGTGTGAAGAAAGAATACATAGATTTCCCAAACCCATTTCCTATCTTAAGACATGCCATATTTTAAGAGCTTTTTGTAACAAAGGTGGTAGCATCTGGAAATTATTGTAATAAAAGTTTAAATACAAGGAAATGATAAATGTCCTGCATCGAATGTCTATGTTCTTTACAATGCTGAAAATTAAACCTGTGATTTTGTGCATATTGGAAAAGTACTCTTATGCCCCTATTCATTGGCTCTCAATGAAGGAATATTATGTAGCCTGGACTGGCCTTGAACTTGTGATCATTCCTGCTTCTCATTCTGGAGAGCTGGGATTATAGGCATGCACCACCAGGCATGATTAATATATTTAATTTTATCAATGGAAACTGTCCATCTCTGAGAAAGAGGGATGGGTTTTAAGAAATATTGGATGATATGAAGTTGGTCCCTTATTTTTGTAAGGTCCTGCAACAAAATCTTCAGAGGCCCACACAGAGGTTTATTGTGAACACAAACATGGGTGGGAAGTTACTGTCAGCATTGGCTATGCATGTAAACAGAGCCAACAGTCAGTCAACAAGGGGCTGTTAGTGTGCAGACACTTTGAATGGTCTTTATGTCAACCCACCACTTCATGTACCCTTCCTTCTCCTAGATGACCAAAGCTTATTTGAAGAAGTCTAGCATTTTCTTTTTAAAATCTGTCAAAATATTTCCTGATGTGGGGATGTCTTTCTGTATGGTGATAATTAAGGACTGTTTTGGCACATGACACACTTCATGGAGTACGTGGGGAAATCCGAACATAGGTAAGAGAAGGAGGGTGGAGTCAAATCAATCTAGCCAGAAGTACAGAAGGCAACAGTTACTAATTATGTTGATTGCATATTAACAATTTGGGGAAATGATTTTTAAAATTCATCTTAAATTTAGAATTTGGTGGAAATGATACGTAGGAGGGAGAGTCTGGGGATCCAGAGACCTCAGCAGCAAGGACTCCGTGAGTTTAGCATTTACTAGGAATGGCAAAGCCAACACAGACTGATCAACCTTGAATTTGGTTCAATCTGGCCATAAGTAGAAGAGTTGATCCTGGGATAACTGTTGCTTTCTCTACTTCTGTTGTCATTCAAGGAAGGTCATTGTGTTCATTGCTGACACGTCAAAACCACATATGTTGTTAAGATTATTTCAGTGTTTTGTCAAGGGAAAAATGTTGCAGATATGTATGTGGATTAACTTTTATCTCATTTTCATGCCGCTTCTACCTGGGGTTAAGCAGAATTTTCAATTATTTGTTGACTTTAAGTAGTATAGATTTTTATTTTTTCCCCCATTTGTAGCTGCATTTATAGCATATGGTGCTGCTTCGTGTGCTTTCAAATCATGTAACTCATTTTGCATATTTGTTTAATTTTTAAATATTTAATATATAATTCAATATATAAATATAAAACATATAATGTATATAATGTAACATGTTATATATATATGTATATTGACTTGCATGTGCATCTATGGACCATGTGTGTACCTGATATCAATGGAAACTAGCAGAAGGTGTTAGATACCCTGACAATAGAGATACAGATGGTTATGAACCATCATGTGGATGCTGGGAATCAAATCCAGGTCCTGTGGAAGAGCAGTCAGTGCCCTTAACCACTGAACCATCTCACTTTCATTATACATTTTTAAGAACTACAGTTTTAAGATCACAGTAAAATGAAGAGGTGGGGCTGGAGAGATGGCTCAGAGGTTAAGCACACTGATTGTTCTTCCGGAGGTCCTGAGTTCAATTCCCAGCAACCACATGGTGGCTATGGCCATCTATGATGATATCTGGTACCCTCTTCTGTACACTGTATACATAATAAATAAATAAATCTTTAAAAAAAAATGAAGAGGCAAAGTAGAGTGATTTTCTTTCTACTTCTTGCCCCCAAACATGCACAGCCTCCTACATGACCAACATCCTTCTTTAGAGAGGTGTATTTCTCTTTTTTTGTTCCTAAATTTTATTTATGAATTAATACAAAACAATCCAGACCAATGCACCTTAATCTTCCTCCTCCTCCTCCTCCTCGTCCTGGTTAATCTGGAAGTAACGAAGCTCATAGCTCTCTTTGCTGTTGGCAACAACACGCAACCAGTCTCAAAGGTTGTTCTTCTTCAAATATTTTTGGTGAGATATTTCAAATATCTTTTGGAGAAAGGCACCTCAGAAGTGACAGTAATCTTGCTCTTGCCCTGTTCCATGGTCACAACTCCTCCACCAAGATTCCCAGCTTTCGTTCACCTTGATTCTCTCCTGGAAGAACTGCTCGAAATTGGCAGCATCCATGATTCCATCTTCTACAGGGTGGGTACAATCAAGAGTGAACTTCAAAACCTGCTTCTTTTTCCCCCCCTTCACCACAAGCTTTTTCACGGGCGCCATGGCGGCAGAGGAGGCAGAAAAAAAGCAAGAGGTATATTTCTTATAACTGATAACCTACAGTAACATATGTCCATACCCTAGAGATAGATATGTGAAAGTCTAGAATTGTGTGTATTGATTTGAGGCCTTTAAACAAAGGGAGAAATTGGCTGAATTCAGACCTCTTTCCTGCTATAGACCTGACACACAGTAGAAAACTGGAAGCAACAGAACACATTTGAACTACAAGCACATTTTGTTAAGCAATACAAGTTTTTTCTTTTATTCTTTAAGATTCAGATAATTCTTCTTGAACATAGGATTCCCAGGTCTTATTGGGAAATCCTGTACCAGATAACACCCAGCTTGTCTTTCATCTTGGGAAGAACTAAGAAGAGTAGCTGCAGCCTTCTCCAGAGAGGCTGTACGCTCATAGCTAGTCACCTTTCTTTCCACTGCAACACCAGCAACAGGACCAATTGTTACCGGGAACTGTTGTTGCACAGCTGCTATTTTTTTTCACAGTAGGACATGTTTCATTGTTTCAGTCTTTAATATGGAAGGGGAAAACATAAAGGCTGACTTGGCAGGACCAGTGAGTGTCTCATGCAAAACTGTAGGGAATATATTGATTTGAAAACTTGATGGCTGCCTACTTCAGGTTTTAATACACATGTTTAAGACACTCTAGGTTGATTATTTAATATTTCAATAAGCAATGCAAGTCTGACTCTGTGAGCATTTCTGTTTGCAAGCAAATCTCTTCTTCTAAAACACTTACAGAAATGCAATATTTCCCTGACTTTCAAGATGGGAACTTTCTTTAACATCAACCACTCAGTTTTCATCCCTATGGATACACCTTCTGGGGGCAGCCTAATCTCCATTTTGTTAGCTGGCTCAAAAGGATCAGTGTCAACTATGGCAGAATTTATTATCCACACACACAGTGTTCTAGAAGTTGAAGTTAGCTTGCTTTTGATTTAAATAAAGAATAGGTGGGGCTCATTTTAACTCTAACTCTAGCACTTCTATGGAGACTTTAAAGAGCAGGTTTGCTTCACTACACAGTTCCCAATAGGGATACAAATCAGCTCCCTGACTGATTATTTCCCAAAGATTCTTTGTCAGCAAGGGCCCTACAAGGAGGAAGATGGCAAGATACACCCATCATTCTAGGCTGTGATCCTTAGGCATAGTCACTATAGGCTTTAGAAAGACACTAAAGAGTAGTTAAACAGCTTCTATTTTTGTGGAAGGAAGGTTGAAACATTAGTTCTCAGTCAGATGAAATGTTCTTGACTCTCACAGTCAGATGCAGTGTTCTAGACTCTCACATTCAGATGCAATGTCCTCTACCCTCATAGTCAGATGCAATGTTCTTTACCCTTACATTCAGATGCAATGTCTTTGACCTTCACAGCCAGATGCAATGACAATTAAGAAAGTGTGGCAGGGGTGTCCTTGTCTCCAAAACATGACTTCTAGTCAAGCTTGGCTCCATTATTCTGCTCAACTAACACAGACCTATCTCCTGTGTTAGTAAGTTATCTTCATTGAGAAAAAGAGTGACCACAACATGTTTATTAACTTAAGAGTGGAGAAATAACTATTACTGGGAATATGATCTCATGCCCTATGTTTGTGTGAGTTTGGGTAGCAGATTGTGACATAGGAAAGGCTTGGTCTCACTAAATTTTATAGATTTTCCTGGATATCCAGCATGTGTCAGACTGACATGAAAATGAGAATAAGTATTGAAAGCAGAGCACCTGTGTCCTCATGGCAATGAGAGAGAAAGTACAACATCTACAAATGTCTGAGGATCTAATGTAAATGTTGCCTTTTTCAGAATCACAAGAAACACAATACACAGTTTATACTTTCTAACTCCGAGGGGGTTTCTCAATGAGAAAAACTTTTCAAACTTAACAGGATCATAAACTGCTGTTTCAGTGGCTAGCAAACAATATACGTAATGAAGACCATTTATGCAACAGTTACATGTTAATATAAAGAAATGCACAAAGAAATCTATGAGATCAACATAAACCATGTACACAATGTTCAACAGGGTGCCCCAACTAAGTGTGGCCTGGGATGAGGGCTCTCTACAGCAAGGAAAGATCTGTGCTGTGAGAGAATGTCTTATAAGGAAAGAAAAGTATTAGGTACATTTGTAGTCTTACTTTCCCCACTTTTTTGGGGAATGTTGCAGGAATGATTGTATGTTTGCCCAGAAACAATTAACTTAAAATCTCCCAGAGAGAAAAGGCTCCTGGACTCTCAGCATTGTTTACACCACTCTAGGAACATCATTTCTGGATATTCCTTCCATGCCATGATGTTTACATGTTTTCATACATGCTGTCTGCACAGAACACTCTTCCCTTACATACTTGGGTGCCTTTAAATGATTACCTCAGAGGCTGTCCCTGACTACTTCAGCTTAATTTGTGCCTTTACTTCACTCTGTATCCCCACCAATCCTTTCACATTTCTGTACAACAAGAGAGTGTGTTTCCTTTAATAGTACTTCCCTGGCTTGTTCATCAGAAATGAATTTGCATAGATGCAGGCAGAGTGTTTGGTCTACCTGCTTCTGTATAACCCTCTTCAGCCAAGAACTTTGCTTTCCTTTCCTTTCCCTTCCTCCCTCCCTCCCTCTCTCTCTCTTCCTTCCTTTCTTTTTTCTTGGTTTTTGAGACAGGGTTTCTTTGGGTAATAGTCCTGGATGTCTTAGAACTACCTCTGTAGACCAGGTTGGTCTCAAACTTACAGAGATCTGCCTCCTCTCTCTGTCTCTCTACAGACCTTTATTTCATTCACAGTCTCAGAAGCTCAATAAGTGAATAAAATGATTATGAATGAATGAAGTTGTCATTATGTGTTCTTTTTAAGATGACTTGCTACTACTTCCTATAAAATAGAATATTTAATAGCTACATCTCTATTGGAATGTGGCACACTGTGACATATCTTGAGGATGTATCATCTTTGCTCTTAAAAGTTCTGTAGAGGGAACACATGCACCAGTCTCCACACAAATTTTAATTTAACATCAAGTACTAATATACTACAATGTTACAGAACAACATTTCCCTCTAAAGGAGTTTTTCCATCCCAACAGTGCATCTAGTGTGGTTTTGCAATATGGATATTTAATAGATATATTTTTGAAATACTCAATTTTGCATCACACACTCACAAGAGGCTCAATAACTGTGAACTCCTGGGAAATTGTTGTCTTACAATTCTCTTGTAAACCTTTGCTGGTGGAAAAGAAAAAAAAAGTCCTACCTTGCTTTTAGAATAGAAAAACAGATGATCTTATACATTGTAAATTCCACAGATATATCTCAGGCTAACATGCAAGTTGTACATAAAAAATAAGCAAAGGATTGTTTTTCTATTAAAATGATTCTGTTTGCTCTACCAAGGCAGCAATCAAAACAAATCAATGATGATACTTCTCTAGAGAGAAAAATGAAACTTATTTGTCCTCCTCTGTGATTCTCATGGTAATGTCTAAATTGCATGAGAGGCAACTAGCTTAACATAAATATTCTCCAGGAAACTGTTAGCCACATTTGAAGCTAGAGAATCAATCTGGTATTGGCGCTAGAATTTTCATAATCTAGATTTAAGTCTTTATTTGGCTATTCAGATAACAAATCTATCCCACAACAATACCTAAATATTAAAAATTATAATCAATAACACAATATAACATGCTTATTATAATGATGTGTCTTTATATTAAAATGAATGACAATATCCCAATACTAAAAAAGATTTATCAACTTGTTCATATTCTATTACATCCACTTATTCAATGCTGTCTAATACAAGGAAAATGATTTTAGCCTATAATTGATATGTTAAAAAATATATCCCTCAGCCAATGAGTTCTTATAGCTATTATTAATATAAGGTCTATTATTAAAACAATAGTTTGTTTTATGAGTATAGTATAATAAAACAATAGATTGTTTATGATTAATATATTTCAAATGCAATGTTTGTTTACCAAGCAATTTCACATCAACATTACTCATAAACTACCATAGCTCACTGCCTCACATGGTGACACTAGCTAACATGCTTCTGGTTCCTGAAGTGACAGGTAAGCACAAAACTAAGTCATTAGTTTGATTAACCATTCAGTTCCATTTAGGTAGCTATATATTTAATGCAGGTCTGCTATTAATAGGTGTTGAAAATATGAGCCATGAGCATCAGAGTAGTGGGTCCTTATGTATGGAAAAATTAAATATTCTTATAGAGCATCTAATAAACTTGTGTACATTTGTGTACATGCTCATATATGTATACATAGGGGACATTCAAACATACACACATACTTTATATAAACACAAATGAATACAATTCATTATTATAAACATATGAGCTCGCTACCAGATAAGCCATATGTTATAGGCTAAGCATTTGTAAATATTCAAGTTGGCATAGGCAATTTTATCATTAATTTTTAGGAAAATGAATAGTTAATATATTGATAGGCAGTGACATTTCTAGAGACATTAAAAATACATCCACATCTATAGCTAATACATATAGAAATTGAATAATGTTTGAGGAAATGATTCCTACATGGTAATGCAGAAACAGCATTATCAGAGTAGAAAGCAATCTTCCTAAATACACTGAAAAATTCCAGGGACAGGTCCTTATGCTGACAGCTAGATGCAAAACTCCTGCCCCAGAGGTTTGAGTTTCAAAGAAGAGGCAATTCCATTTTAAAATAGAAAGGAAGAAAGGGAGGAAAGGCCTGTAGAAAGGCTCTGAAAATAAGGTTCTGTGGAAATGAGATCTGGGTCAAATTCTGTGGTAACCAGAAAGCAAGCAAAAGTAAAAGAAACAAACCATGCCCACTGATATTTCCAGTTTCACCCAAAGGAAGCCTTCTGGGAAAATTGAGTATACTCTCTAAATCTCATGGGACCTTCATTTGACCATGTATTTTGTACTGTGAATTTCTCTAGAATGACAGGACAACCAGATGATTTATATATTTTCTTCCCCTGCTTCAGAACTAGCATAGTTCAGAGTCTCCTACTAATTCTACACAAGACATGGTGAAGTATCATCTCAGACCCTTACAATGGCCTCCATTCTATTTTCATAGTTAGAAATTTGGTTTTCTTCCCATTTCTGTCCTTACAATATTTTAAATGAAATGACTATTCATTCTGTAAACCTTCCTTGTGATTTATTGTAACCACCCTCAGATGTCACCAGTAGGGAAAGGAAACTTTTAGCCAGAAAACGTTTAGCCACACCCATGGCGCTCTTTGGGTTTGGTTTTTATTTACACAGCCATTTCCATCCCAGGTTCAATCAGTCAGCTCAAGTCCTCCTATCCTATGCTACCCCATAAATCATGGAGTGTAGAATAATGCTAACTTTTCTTGGAAGAGTTCAGAAAATCCTAAACTAAAATATGTTTAGCATAAGTTCAGATGAGGAGCTTATGTTGATAAGGGGGGGGGGCTTGTTTCTTTCAATTTGTCAGTTGAGAGATGTTGTTCTGTCTAGCCAGGGCTGGCCACTCTCTGCCTTCTTGTTGCTTTGAGCTTAGGTCTGTAGCTGTGAAGCATCCTGGTTCCTACCTTTGTTTCTTTCTCTTAGGACTCCTTCCCTACCCAGGGATGCCCAACACCTATAGAGTATGGAAGATGTCACAACCATTCAACTTCAAGGCCTTTCATAGGACCACATTCCTTTGTGGAGAGCAGCAATTGAAGTGAATTTCTGCAAATAATTTTTGGCTCATGTGTGAGGTGAGGAGGATTGCCTACTGCTAATCTTCTCTGGGAGGAAGTAAAGAAGCATGCATTTTCTCAGATGATTAGGTAAATATTTCATGTTATGTTTCCTATACTTTGTAATTTACAGGCTTGCCTTCTTAGAATCTGTAAGATAAAAATCTTCAAAAATTCTTTTACCGGTGTGTGTGTGTACATGTACATGTTGATTGTACTTTCTTTGATATTATTACTTTTAATCTAGTTTCTTTGCTTTTTTGTATGCCTGTTTTATATGGACAAGAGAGAAATAAGGCATAGAATTGGGTGGATCAGGAGGAGAGTCTGGGAGCAGCTGGGGAGGGGATACCATGATCAGAATATATTATATGAAAAGATATTTGCAATAGAAATAACAACAAAGTTCTCTTCCTGGAACAGGAGGCTTGGTTTGAAAGTCAGGCTACCCAAGTTTGATTCCCCAGAACTGACTCCAAAATGTTGTCCCCTGACCAAAAGACACATGCTGTGACAGGTAAATTCCTGCACATATGTCACACATCCTCACAGATGCATGCATGCGCAGGTATGCACGAGTGTGTGTAAACACACAGACACATAAATATTTTTAAACTCTCTCAAGTATTGAAAGAAGAGCTCATAGAAAACCTCTCCTTGGGAGCCTTAAATTTTATTTTTATGTTTCATGTGTATTAGAGGAAAGAGAAGTTTTATTATTGTATGTGTTTTTGTGGGTTTTTTTTTTTAGCTCTCCTAATGTTTTGCTTTTTTTATATAAAGTTTGATATTGATTTTCAACAAACAATAAAAAATGAAATGCAAAACAAAACAAAAACAGAAAACCCCTCCTTGTTCTGCCAGAGAAATAGAGATTCTACTCCTCCTGTCTTTATCAAAACAGAATGGCCAGCCTGAGTCACTCAATCCAATATCTTGCATTAATGAACTTGTTGATTACTGCTCTCCCGTTTATCACAGCATGTGAAGATTAGACATATTGTTATGTTCATTGATCATTTTTGCCTTTGATTCTACAAACGGACACTATCTGTGAGTCAAACTGTATAATCTTGGGCTGAAGCCCAGGCTATTAATGCTTTTTCAAAAGGTGTGTCATAATACTCCTGTCAGAGCCAGAAGAATAAGAATTCTCATCTGACAGACCAAGTTCTAATTCTAAATGGTGGTATCCCCTCCTGTTCACCTTCATCAAGAGAATAGGGCAGTCCTTTAAAATCAATTAGAGTAAGGCCCCAGACTCTACCAAACTAAATGATGACTATCACCAATGCCATTGTTCACTATCAGAATGTACTGACTAATTACTGTCCTAAAGAACTCAGCAGAAGACTATCTATACAAATATTTACACTTGAAAAATGTTATGTGATATGTAAATTAAACACTGAATCTTCCCTGGACGTCTCCTCACTCAGCTGGGTGTGGGTACCATGCAAAGAACTTCATTAGCCAGGCTCTTCAGGGGACCGTTGATTTCAGAGATAGATGCCAGCTGTGGGTCAACTACATCTTTCATAATTTCAGTGGTTAGGTGTGATAGTTGCCCTTTAAATGCTACAAAGTCAAATCATCTCTATTGTGATTTATGGAAAAGAACTGAATGGGAGCAAACTTGGAATGATTAGACAGGTTCAAAATGCAGAGAGCCTTGCACTTTGGGTGCACATGTTGTAGATAGAGAGAGTGTGTAATTGAAGTGCAGGTGCTGCATCAGTTTATTCCCTTGTAGACAGTCATGGGAGGACTCTCTGTCTAGGAATAAATTTGTCAGACTTCTACATTTAAAAAAATTTTTTTTTGTTAACAGTGCACACTTTGCTTTTTACACATGATTCTAAAGCACATGTGCCCAAATTTATAAACAATACCGGCCACACCAGAGGTGATTCCCAAAATTTAATTGTGAGTTCTTCATCATTCAGGTCTTTTGTGTA
Organism: Sigmodon hispidus; assembly: GCA_004025045.1. Taxonomy (NCBI): domain Eukaryota; kingdom Metazoa; phylum Chordata; class Mammalia; order Rodentia; family Cricetidae; genus Sigmodon; species Sigmodon hispidus. The sequence goes on from PVIH01003797.1 coordinate 39,355, forward strand.
TTTGAAAAGTCTGATGGCTGATAATGGCTGGTAGACTTATTTTTCAGAAGTTCTGACATGTATGGAGGTAAACTAATGGTGCTTAAAATCTAGATTCTGTTATGTTAGTTAGGGTTGGAAACTTGGAAAATAGTCCAGCCACCAAATAAAATAGGAACATACTGGGTCAAATGATATTAATTAGTTTTATTTTCTATTTTTTATGCATATTTAATATGCTCATAAAACTTTGAATCTTCACAACAAAGTATAAAATTTGTTATATATTCCAAGAAAAGTTCATTTTTGACAGAGGAACTAGTAACATTTAGCATAAATAGGTTTAGAAAGAGCAGTGAATAGGAGATGCTGAGGCGGAGATGCTGAGGAAGAGATGCTGAGGCAGACCTCCAGAAATCAATACACCCAAGACTCTCCCATCTGCATTTCCTGCAGAGATCACTTCCTTGAATCATGTTATATTCTCATGCCCTCATCTTTGATGATGGGTGGACAAGAGGAAACACTTGCACATTAGCTTTATTATGGTTTTGTGATGTCTTAATTACAGTGTCTTGCACACACTGCAGCAATGTTAATAGTCAGCAGTCCTTTTAGGATTGATTGCTGGGCAATGATGATGATGTCTTCTGGTTTCTAAATGGGGACTGAGACCAAGAACATAATGAGAAGGCAGTAAAGGTGCTAGCCACAAAGCTCGGCAGCCCGAGTGCTGTTCCTGAGACCTACATGGTGGAAGGAAAACCAACCTAGGTAAGTTGTTCTCTGGTCCTCATACACACTTAGTGTATGTGCACACACATACAGAGAAACACACACAATAAAGTGCAGTAAGTTTTAAAAACAAAAACCACAAAAAGATCCCTTCCTGGTGTACCCTGGCTGCTGGCAAGTTCACATGCATACTTTTTGAAGACCATGAGAAACATATTCAAGCTCACTAAAAGTTTTTTCCCTAAATAATGTTTATAATTGGGAGTCTTGATGTTTAACTCCCTCTCTTATTATTAGAACTGGGTTAATAAGGCGCTTCTTAATAAATGTGGAGGATAATATGAGGTGTGAAGATTTAATTGAGATAAGCAAGACAGAATATTCAATTTGGCACCTCAGTGGTGGCAGGCATGGAAGAAGAGGTGGCTATTGTTAGTGGCAGAAATAGAGCTTGCTTTTTTTTTTTTTTTTTTTTTAAATTCCACTTGCCTTTTTCATTTGAATGTTAATGGCACAAAGAAGTAAAAGATGAAAGTTCCCTCTTGTTTCTTTCTCCCCCATTTCTATCCCTCAATCTGAACATTCTTTGCTGTTTCCGTTTCAAACTTTTGAAAGATTTTTTAAATGAATGTTATCATTTATTCATCCATTTTAAGTTGTGTTTGTCCAATGTCTTTGATGGAGTAAAATGTTTCATTTACATAATCTCTCCATTCTGGTAGGTAGAAGATCTTCTATTAGCTGTGTTCATAAAACTGAAATAACTCAAAGTCTTCTTCATTTAATATTTTTGCTTTGTCCTTGATGCTCAGGCTGACTGTAAAATTCCTCTGTAGCTTAGGATGGGCTTGAACTCCTGGTCTTTTTGCCTCCATTCCCAAATGGTAGAATTATAGGTAAGTACTGCCATGCCATGCATAGCTTCCTGAGAAGGTCATTATTTTTTAAACTTTTATTTAAACGAAAGAATGTTTTTAAGTCATAGTATACTTATGCAAAATCACAGAAACTTAGAGTGAACAAGTGCCTTTCAGGAAGTGAATACACCCAGTGTGGGAATCACAGATCAGATTAAATTTTAGACTAGAACCCCCATGCCTCAAACCTCCCTCTTGTGTTCTCTCTAGAGTCAGTAACTATCCGACTTAAAGGTCTGACGTCTTTGAAACTTTAATAAAACTAAACCATAATCATTTTTATGTTCAGTTTTCTTGACTCAATATTATTTCAGAGTCATCAGTTTTACTGCATGTAGCAGGTAGAGTTTTGTTTTTTTTTTTAAAATTCTATATACCATGCCTTAAATACTATGATGTACTTGTTCATTATTACAAACAAGACAAGAAAACTGACAAATTCACACATAAAAAAAAAACAGCAAGACAAAAGAATTAGTTCATATAATGAAATTGAGCACAGGTTATACTGCCCAGCTTTGCTTGATCAAACTTTCCTAGAAATGAAAAGGAGGGTCATGTTTTATTGGAGAGTCTTGGGCAACCCACATGTAGCAATATAAACAAGGAATGTTGCACATTTGACTTCAACATAGACTGCCCAAACAGATGTTTTCCAGAGGGCTTTGCTGTGAGGGTAATCATCACTGAAGACCATAGATTTCTGAGACTGTCCTCCTAAATTTGATTATGGAATATAATGGAGGGTGATGAAAGGTGTCATTTAACTTCCCAAGTAGCTTCTTCCTTAAAAACAAACCCAGCCCTCCTATTTCTTTCTCTGCATGAGTCCCTCTATTTCACTTTGTAGCTAGCCTGCAGCTCCATGGATAATTCTTACTCCCTGGGTCATTTTTCTTATGTTCACTCTGGGCTGTAATTTTAGGCTTTGGTTTGCCAGCTTTCTATCTTTTAGAACCTTCTGAGAGTCTGTGGATATTCTTTCCCTTGTAGTTTTAGAACCAACCTTTTCTTTTCCACATTGTCTGGGATGTAATCCAAGCAAATGTTTGTGGTCTATATACCATTGGCTGTTAACTCATGCAGATTTGAAAATTGGGGAGATAGGCATTTAAATCAAACAACTAAGCAGCGCCCTATAAAACATTATCAGGATATCAGGAATTAATCAGTCTTGAAAAATGCCTTGATTTTGAAAATTTGTAATGGAATCTTCACAGTTTATAAACTAAATTTATCAACCAACCATTTAGAAAACAAAGGTACTAAATGAAGCTGACATTTGATCTGTACAAGTCACCTTGCTTAGTAGAACAGAGAAGACTCAATTCAATCAGAAACTCTGTGGGGTCCTAAATATTCCACAGATTGAATCCAATTGGGAATTTTGTCATGCAGAATTTAACAATAGTTTGTCCTTCAGCCTCCAGCTCCCTGGTGTTCCTGGCCTCCTGCCAGAACCTTCTACCAGACAGCTTGAGCAGTCTTTAAAGGGAGGAGGGGAAGGAGGAGGCAAGACACGCCCTGCTAGTTAAAAGGGTAATTAGCAGGTGTAGGGAGATGAGCATGATCATGTGATCCCTTGGAGTTTACTTCCTCCAGTGATTAAAAAAAAAAAAACCCAAAAAACCTAAAAGATGATTTTTAAAAAATCACATAAAGTTCAGTGGATAGCACAGATCTATAATGCTAGCTAGTTGGGAGGAAAATTTGGGGGAAGTTTTTTTTTTTTTTTCTGTAAGTAGAACAACATCAGAATTGAAAGAAGAAATGTAATAGGAGGGAGGAAGGGGGAGGAAAATCAGTGTTCTCCACACTACCAGACTTTGCCTTTCTCATTCTCTCTAACCCCCCCTCCCTCTCCTTCTCTCTTTCCTTCTCCACTCCCCCCACTTTTGTGACAGGGCCTCCTGTGGCTCAACTTGAACTCACTTGTGAACTCCTCAGTTTCCCTCCTGTACCTGATCAGAGCTTAGATCATAGCCATGACCACTGCAAATGCCTTCAGCTACTGTCTCAAGAACTTCCTGGGTAAAGAATCAGGAAGCATCAGTTTGCCCTAAATGGTAAATGCAGAAAAATTACATGACGATAAAGCATTCTTTTCCACAGCCTTCTGGACAGCTGTTCTGTTTATGCTGATATTGACTGCCAGTTGTTGAAGATTTTTCCAGTGGACTGGACTACAAAATTAGGGAAGTATAGACACAGCTAAAGCAGCCACACCCTCATTACACAGAACCTGTGGATCATTCATTCTCCCGATGCTAACCTATGGTTCAAGCTGTGTTCTCAGAAATAATGATTCAGGAGTGGACATGAGTGTGTGCCAATTACCATTTTAAAGCTAGATATTACAAATTCATACCACAATGTCTATTTGTAAATGTGTGATAATGCAGAGTATACTTCTCCAAAATATGTACATGCAAACATATGATAACACATTGCATACCTCTTTACAATGTTTACATGCAAAAGTTTGATAATACATTGTATACTTTTTAATACATGTAATATTATATATGTGTATTAATTAAAGATTCTCCACATTCCTTCTCCAATTCTTCCCTCCACCACTTTTCCCCACTCAATTCCATGGTCTCATTCCAAGATGGAAGAAAAAAAAACCTTGCTGTACTTCCAGTATGAATGTTGGGTCATCTACAGAAGCATGGTGGGGGCTGTATCCTTGAAGAAAACTGACTTTCTTCCTCTGCAGCCATTAATTACAAAATTAATGCTGGAATTTTGTCTGATTTGATCTTGTGCAGATCTGACTCATGAAGACACAGGCACTGTGAGTTCATGTGTACAAAGGCCCTGGTGTATCCAGAAAACTTTCTGGCTTATCCCTCTTCAGAGATGATCCTTAAGCCTTACATGGGGGGGGGCATATGATACAGATGCCCCATTTAAAGCTGATATTCCACAGTTTCTTATTATTCTCCTACTACCTAGTGCAAAAAGAAGCCTCTCTGATGATGGTTGAGAGATGTACTAATCTGTGGTTATGATAAGTACTGAGGGGTAGATTTTTATACTATGCCAATGTAACAAAATAATAGTAGGTTTCCCCCCATTTGGCCATGAGTACTTTGTGCAGTTAATATTTTCAGATAAGAGTTGCAGCTTACAGAGCAAAGCATGTCTTGAAAAAAATTAAATTGGTTGGCTATTACTATAACATCTGTGCCACTATTTTATCAATGAGCACATATTGCCAGGCCAGTCATTATTTGTAGATTTCAGGGTTCATACCTGGGTAAGATAGATTATTACTTTTCTGCTCTGTTAGTGTGCATAGGACCTTCCAGCTCTGTGGGAATGAAGCTTCTTGGTTTGTACCAGCCTGATTTCTTCATCTTCTATGACTCAAGTGTGCTCAGCAATAGGTTCTTACCATCAATACTGGAGGCTACAGTCAAGAGCAGCAGCAACAGCATAAAATGTTTAACAAAGGGATTTAAAAGGACTGTCTAATACATTTAAAAGGTCAAAAGAGGTAATCCATACCTGGCACTGAGATTTTTATTCAGTATCTTATAGTAGCCAGTGGAAGCATCACCTTCCCCTTTTACCATCACCCTTATAGGATAACTCCATCTAAACACATTTTAGCTGGGTAGATTGGTACTTGCTCTTAATCCCAACACTTGGGAGGCAAAAGCAGGTGGATCTCTGAGTTTGAGGTCAGCCTGGTCTGCATAGTGAGTTCTAGGACAGGCAGCACCTAATAGTTAAATCTTGTCTCCAAAAAGCAACAACACCCCCACACCCACCCACCGCATTTTGTATACATGCACATACATGTGTATATTTTAGGAAACATCTACAGTAGAGGGTTTCCAGATGGCCTTTTCAATGGTCTCCCTCCCCTTACTCCTCTGCTACCTTGCTCCCCCTCCCCCACCCCACTTAACCATTACTTCATCCTGAGGCCTCAGTGTTTTCACCACCTTGGTGTTGCTATATTTGGCTCTGTTTACATTTGGGCTCCTCCCTCAGAATCCCAGGCAGCCCTAGTTTGTTGTACATGCCTCAATTCTTCCTCCTAAGAGTTAAGTTCCTGGGCTTCTGGCTAAAGGAAACGTGATTCCAAAGACTAAGTCTGCACAAAACTGCCTTAACAGTTAGGGCAAGGATCCCAAACTCCATATAACATCAGCTAAGGAATTCTGTTAACATTCTAAAGTATAGGCTACCATCCAGCCAATCAAATCACAATCTCCAGACGTTATTATTTTTTCTTGAGAGCTTGGAAGATTCCAATGCAGAGGAATATTTAGAAACTCTTGTATTAAGGGTTTATAAAAACACAACTTTGGGACTCTCATAATTTACTCATACAATCAAGTCAGTTGCTCTGTGTAGCTGAAGTAGTTCCGTGCCTCCTGCGGCCGTGTCAGGAAGGCACTCCCTGGCCTTTCTTGTCTCTCCCTGCACCCTGCCCATTGTCCACACCTGGCTTACTTTGTTCTAGGAACCATCATCCCGCAGTTGGCACCTTCTGATTTGCCCCATTCTATTCCTTTCCCCAAACAAAACAACAAACAAACAGCATGGTGAAACACTTTCTATCCTACGACAAAGTTCTCTATTCTCCCGGACCCCATCATCTACCTCCTTATCACCACGTGTTCAGGCGTTCATTGTGAGTATAATGCAATGGCCTTGCATTCTTAAATCCTCACTGTTTGGCCTGAGCAGGGTTGGCCTGCTGAAGCTGCTCTCTCTCACAGGTAAGTAGTGACCTACTTATAAAAACCACCTCCCCCTGTGTCCCTTCCTCCTTTGTCTTTGGAGATTCCAGCTTCTAAACTAAGTTTCCTTCACTACCTTTGTTGCTTAAAAAAGCAGCAGACAAATACGTGTAGGTTACATTTCCGTTATTCCTTAGAAAATAGGTATCATCAGGGAACTTGAACGTGAGAACACACAAATGTATCTCTGTGCAACACAAAGGGGGATGCTCCACACCATATCTTTAATTAGTGTGAAAAAGTGGCAATGACCTGGAGATGTGCAGCACAGTGTATTGTATCATAACGTAAGAGTGCACTGTACAGATAACCAAAGTGCATGCTAGCATGCACAGGATGTATGGAAATATTGAGGAAAAAATATACTTCAATGTTCAGCATAATTTTAACTCCAACTGAAAATCACATGGATTTTTTTTTCCTGTTCTCACATATAGGGGATAAACTATAAATCTATGTGCCTCACTCAGTTCTTTAACATTTTAACATTTAATCTCAGGTTCAGGGACACTACATATCTACCTTTTCTTCTAAGTCATACTTATCTTGAAAATAAAATCAAAGTTTATAAGGAGTATTTATTGCAGTCTTAATAATTCAGTTATTAATCTGGCTTGAGTTATTAATCAGAATTCTCCTATTTTCTAATAGTTTAAGAAACTTTGATGAAGGTCCCATTGATTCAGGGGTTTCAGACCAGATTATTGCCTCTTATTGTAAAGCCAACGTCAAAGTTTTTCTCTACCTTAGAGAGGTGAGATAGCATTCTCTAAGATGCTATATGGGACTAGCATCTTGAAGGAATGTCTTTTCGTTGGGCTAAATATGACTTAGTAGCATGAGCTACCAAAGAATCTTGACAAACTTGTTTTTTCTGTCTATAGGATAAAGTACAGAATATTAATTTTACATTTAACATCTAAATCTCACATATGTGGAGAAATATAGAGACTTTAATATAGAGATTAAAGGAGAAGATGAAATTCAAATATGAAACTTTCCTTTTAATACTAAAAAAAATTCAGAATACAAGTTTTTTTTTTCCTCTAGAATAGAGCATGCATTTCCCCTCAAAATTTCAAATGGTATAAAATTACTGAAACATATATTTCTCCCAGAAGGAAGTGAGTTTTACTAAGATAGATGTTTAAAATGAATTAGCTTCAATATTGATATAGTTGATATGAGTCTGAGGTCAAGCAAAATAGTTTTTTTGTGTGTATTTGTGTGTGTGCAAGTTTGCTTGCTTGCTTTGGGGAAAAGTTTTACTATGTAGTTTCAGGCTCGCCTGCACTCCTTGATTCTCCTGTGTTGGCCTTCCATGTGCTGGACTTACAGCCCTGCTCTATCACATACAACCACATATGGTATCTACATGTCCTTTTTCATGTTCAGACAAAAGACTGAGATTCGTATCGACGATTGGCGGGTTTGGTCATATTTTGGCACTGGAGAGCCAGATGGGCTGACATATCTTCTTATTCTCAGGTATATTTCCTCTCCCTATTCCATGTAGAATTGGGGAGGGTGTCTTGAAGCAATGCTTTGTAATTCTCCTCAACGAATCTATCGTTCCTGTTCCCTTCCCCTCAGTAGAAAGATAATAGCAAAATGGAATGTGAAGTCTCAATTCCATATCTCCTTCCTGTCTTACAGTCTTAGAGACATCTCTCAAATCTTCCCACTGCTTTTTCTAGTGTCTGCCAGAGAAGTAGCTTTGCTGTGGGTGATCGCTGTGTTGGCTTGCGGGAGGCGTCCAGTAGTAACTGGCAGACAGTAGGTACTCAGCAAGTCTGACTTTTATTCTTCCTCTTAACTGTTTCTCTAAATGATGTAGGAATACTTGTGTTAAGGTAACCTTCCTTGTGTCAGCAATAAGCCACCTTTGTCATCCTCAGCAGCTACAATCCTCTTAGAGGGAACTGAAATCCTTATTGTTCGTTTGCAGATTTCATACAATATACGTTCCACCTGATAGATGAGTGCTGTGTAGAAGGAGGAAGGCTTCCAGTGTGCAATTCCTATTCCAAAGATGGAGGAAGAATGGGCATGGTACTATGTTAAACCTTAACCTGCTTTATAAGAGAACAATCTCTGAGCACTAGAGAATGAAGTCATCCAAGCCTCACTCAATCTTAACATCTCAGAGACTAGCCGTAAGCTCAGCAAGAAATCTATCTAATACGAACGACTCCATCTCAACACAGGTGTGAAACCAGCAACCCCCTGACCAGGATTCTATTTCAGATCGCTCCTGTTTCAGTGAGTGCCTTGTGCTCTGGTAAGAGATCAAACATTTACTGAATAACACATTTGATTTTGTGAAGCATTTTGAAGTAAGTACATTGTTTTAGAAAAGTTTGTAAAATAGAATGAAAAATAAATTAAATAAATTCCCTTTAAAGATTGTGTGAGCACCTGGGTGGTAGCAAATATCTGAGTTTGAGGCTAGCCTGGTCTACAGAGTGAGTTTCAGGACAGGCTCCAAAAGAAACCCTGTCTCAGAAAACCAAAACCAAAAACGAAGTGTGTTTAGGTACGTGTGCATGTGTGCATAGTATTCCTGCTTAAGGCTGAGAATGGACATGTATGTGCATGCCTGAAGGTCTGAGGTGAGTGGCAGATGTCTCCCTTGATTACCTTCCACCTTATGTTTTTGCATCTCCCCTGAATCTGAAGCTCACTAGATGATTAGACTAGGTTAGACCAGCCTGCTAAGAAGCTCTAAGAATTCTCCCATCTCTCCTTAGTAGCTGGGGTTATAAAGATAGACTGAGCATTCCATGTGGACTCTGGACTCAGGTCATCATGTTCATGACAGCGAGAGCTTCACCAATGGAACCATCTCCCATCCTATAAACCATTCTGATAGCCAAGGGTGGAGGTAAAGGGAAAAGGATATGGTATCAGGTGAGATTTGAAAAGGGCTGAGAAGTTAATGAGTTAGAGAGGGCCAGTCAGGCTGTTTCAAATGGCAGGTTCTGACAGACAGGCCAGGAAGGGTTAGCAGAAGGGACCCGCATGGGCAGACAGGAGAAATGAGATCCAGCAGAGAGTGAGCATATCCACCCAGATGATAATCAATTCTGAATCTTAGCACTGAGTAGAAGAGAGACCATTAAAGGGGAGTGCTGAAGGAGTCAGGAGACAGACATAGCACAGCCAGATGGAGATGCAAAGGTGCTCGCATGGGAAATTTGAGCCTATCATAAAAGAAACAGTCCCACTGAGGACAATGGTACTGCTCCCAGTGACTGATTCAGCTTTGTTTAGAATAAGAGGTTCCACATCTAAGAAGCAATTAAAAAAAGTTTTCTTTCATTAGAGACAAAAATGTAAATGAATTATTGCCTTTGAACGAGGTTAGACACAGAAAATTAATTTCTCCCTAAGAATTTTTAAACACTGGATAAGGGTCAAAGAATCTCTGAGTTTAAAGAGACTCGAAGGTCACTTGAATAATACTTCAAAAGATAACCAGGCATGCCTCTGTGAGACTGTCCTTGCAAGAGAGAATTAAGAACAAGATTGCTGGCTATCTGAGGTTATGGAGTTTCAGGTCTCCCTGGAGACAGAGCCTAGATTAATGTCTGACTTTACCTTTCAAGCACAGCCATTCCACTTCTGGGCCAGGTGTATGGAGAAAAAGTAGGAGAGAGGAGAACCTGAGTGTGGCTACAACACCCCATCTCTCCATTTTGTGCAGGGCTAGTGGTCCAGGAAACAGGAAAGAAAAATTTTGAGAAGACAGACAGTGATGGAGAAAAAAGCATAATACATATTAGGGGGCAGTTGGACATCAGCCACAAGCATCTCACTTAGATGCCGTGTTGGTCAGCAGAGCTGCCTGTGATCACTGAATGGGACAGAGTCTGAGACCGTTCATTCTATTCCAAATCATATGTGTATTTGCGAAGTGAGAGGAAGTGAAATAAAATGAAAAATAACATACCACTTAGGCCAGATGAAATTAAAAACAAAATAAAACATTGGAATCTGTGCATAAAGGCAGAGGCTATGGACATGAGTTTGAGGCTGAGAAGGATGTAGGGATATGCAAAGAGATAACTAAATGGTGATGGAGCCATACTTCCTGGAAGATGTCAGTAAGTAGTAACTGGCTGATGTTCAACTTAGTTGAGTGAAGTATGGGACTAGGGATTGCCATGGTCTGCAGGGCATGAAACTTCAGGACTTAGTGTCATACTAATCACACAACAGTACTGTCTGCATATAAGGGCAGAGTATTCCAAGGGAGAATAAAAATAAAGTCATGATAAGAAAAGAAGAACATCTCTTCTCAGAACACATCGGATTCGGAGGCACTGTGGCCCTTAACTTCAAAAGCAGTGCTCCCAGGTAGGCCACTGAGGAGGTAGGGGCCCCACAAACCCTGCTGTCTTCATTCAGAAAACTTGTTTTGTCATAAGCAGCTGAAAAGCTGAGAAAATGTTATTTTGGGATTTGGCTCCAAGGCTAGGGATGCAGTAGGCATGGCTCATTGCAGAGGAAGGAGAATGGAAAGATGGGGCATGCCTCCTCTAGATTCCAAACTACACAGGCAGAGGCAGCTCCTATAGTGAGTCAGTGTCTACCACAATGCAGTGACCAGCTTTTGGGTCAAAGGTTATTTTATTTGCTGATGCGAGAATGAAAGACAACCACATCCATTTATATCAGTTGTTTGAAGCCTTGAGTAAAAATATGATTCATATTCTAAATCTGAGAAGTGCTAAGGTCACTTTGAAATATGTACCCCACTAAGATTGTGGGGTCCTGTGTCTATGTGGGTGACTAACTGGAAGATACATATTTGTAAGCACATGTTATAACACCAATGAGGAAAAATTAGCTGTCAGGAAATAATATACTGACTAGAAATGCTTGATTTGCCTGTAAAATACCAGTCTAGGTTCTACAATAGAAACATCAGTTCCAGAAAAAGTATAGTTTCTTAGTAGATATCTGCTGACTGGCCAACAGAGGGAAAAAATGTAAAAGTAAAGCCTAAAAATGTGCTATCTATAGGGAAGCTTTTCATTTAATTACACCCCTTTCTCCTTAAGAATTAAGAAAATATACAGGTGGCACACTGCTTTTTGTCTGAGTGGCTGAGCATCACATAGCAAGGTAGTTGTAGAGACATAAGGCAAGCCTCCTGCCTCAAGAACCTAGATATGGCTGGAACTACATAAGATCTAATAGAGCTCTTGATGCATTTCCTAAGAATACTCAGAAAATTCAATGCTTTGCTTCTTGTAACCAGATATTTCTAATTCTTTTTAACAAACAGTTTCTAAATGTCTCCTATACACAGGGCACCAGGCTAAGCACCTGGGAAAAGAGAGGATTGGTATAGTCCCCAATGGGAGTAAAGGCATGCATGTGTTTGGGTATCGAGTATGAATTATGTGGATAGAGAGAATGGGCAGGAAAGCAAACTCACTCAAATATATATATCCACTCATACACCCAAAATATCCACAAAGGAAAATTTAAGGTTATAGTTCTATGTATCTTTGTTTTATTATCATAGTCCAAGAGAACACTACATGGCTATAGGTGGGTTCTGGACTCACTGAGTCATTTGGGAACAATAGGTAACATTGTTGAGATTTGAACTTTGCCAAGGCCACATGGTATTGCAAGGCAAGGAGTAGTTATATCACTCACAAATCTTTTTATTTTTATTTTTTTGCAAACATTTAGAATATCCAGCCAAAGACAGAGAACAGCAACATTAGAGCAAGGCAATACTTAGTATTTTTGTGATGAACTGGAAGTCATATGCTAAATGCCAACTAGATTTTTGAGAAACAAGAAGTAGATCTACACATTCCCAGTTACCTAGGTATTTAGCCAGCTATCTTGGAAAAACAAGTTAAATCTCTTTTCAATGCAGCAGATGAATGCTTCTGTAAGACTCAGAAGAAAATGAGAATTTTTTTAAAATATAAAAACTAAAAATTACCTGGATTCATTCCTTTCCTGAAATGTAGAACCTACAAGAGAATTTCTGATTCAAATGAATAGAAATATAGCCTCAGTATTTTAATACCAAGATATCTCAAGATCAAGATAAATAAGTGTCTAACTAGGAAAAGAACATTTAAGAATGGGATACCTGTGTTTAAGATTCTTAGCCGAGCTTCTAATATAAAGGCAAGCCTCTTAACTAGGACTTGAAAACAAGAATTGTTAAGTTTGGATTAACTGGAAAGGGTAAAAGTCTAACATAATTTACAACCTTAAACTAACAGCCCAGTTTCAAAAAAAAAAAAAATCATTCTGCTGTCCACACAATTTTCACATGCCCCCAATACGTTAGTGTGCAATATTTATTATCTCCCCGTTATTCATGCCTGGTCTATTTGTCACTATTTGCTCTGTGCTCATTCTTCTGCCAAATAAAATATTAATTGCATTTTTAGCTGCACTGCTGGTGATCAAAGAACTCTGATATGTCAGGCTAAACTGATAGAAATAGCATCCATTAACATATTTATAGGTTCAGGGCTTCTAGAACATAATTACATCCATTAATTACTTGACAGTACTCGATTATAGGCTGAAAATGAAAGGCATTTCCAGCCACTGCTTTCTACACAGACCAAAGTTTCCTCTTCAGTAATATGTTTTCTTTAAAGATTTATCCAAGGGAAACAGGACTAGAGAAAGTTGTCCTCCTCCACATTTAGAAAGCCAGATCACTAAAAGAAGCCATTCGCTAACTTTGAGATAAAAATGTATACAAGGTAAACCAGATGGTACAGCAAGGTTCATTTCTAAGAAAGGTGCATTTGAAGTGTTACACTGATTTCATTAATATTTTAGAGTTCTAAGAGAGTCAGTTTCAAGCTGATAAATCTCAACATTAAGGTATGAAGCCATGACTCTATTTCTAGTTTCAAATAAACTTTTTCAAATATCACATATGACCAAATAATTTTAAATCTTCTACATATTCGAACATGTACTTCTAACACACATATACACGTGCAGAGGATGGGGGGATGGAGGGAAGGATGGAGGAATGGAGGGAAGGAAGGAGGGAGGGAGGAAGAGGAGGGGAGAGAGGGAGGGAAACAGAGAGGGAGGGGGAGAGGAGGAAGAGAGAGAGAATGAGAGAATATTAAAACTGCCCCAGGAAAAGCTCATGAGATTTGATAAATTAATAAACAATTATACTGTGGACTGAGCAGCTGTGCAGGTCCCAAAGCTGCCAGGTGCATTTAGTATGTGTATCATAGAAAGGACAGCCGTGCACACTTGATTCCTCTTGACTGGTTAATCAGCATGCAAAATGACGGTTTCCCATAATAACTTCAGCCCCAGCCCCAGACACATTTGCTTTTCATCAAGGAATGAAGCCATTAAAAAAGAAGAAAAGAAGAAGAAGAAAAAAATCACACTATTTATTTTTTCTTCTTCTTCACCATTTCAGCAGGAATCCAGGCAGGAAAGACCCACAGAAAGCACAGACCTGGGAGTCTACCTGTACAGGGAGATCTGCACAGATTTCTCTGAGTTCTTTGTTGCCCGAAAATAAACTGTAAAAGGCAGTCATATTTGAAAGTAAAATAAATAAATAAATAAAAAGCCATCAGCTGTGGTTCTGGGATATGGAAGCAGACACCCGGAGTGAATAAGAAAGAAAGCACGGTACCTTTGGTAAGTCGCCTTAGAATTTGACAACGGCATTTAAAGGACACAGCTATCATTCTTGCTCTCTGCTCTCAGGCAAAGTGAACTCGGGGCTCTGCTCTGGTGGCTGCAGCGGCAAGCAGCAGCATATGAATTCCTTGCGCACATACCAGGAGAAAGGTAGTCCCAGTGGGGAGTGACAAAGCTTAATTCCTCTTGGATGATGCAGAGGTCCGCTACATGTCATCTGGCAAAAGCTGTGTCATTCACTACTACTACCACCGCCACCACGGCTGCCCGTCACAGCCTCCTCCCTCCCCCGGCTCCATCACAATGGCTTAGAAAGTAAGGCTGTTTCGATAGCAACAAAGCACCACACAGGACAAGAGTGGGGACCAGGCTGGGAGAGAAGCCATTCCATAAATCTAACACTAAGCACTGTGCAATGCATTCGGTTTCAGGGCTAAGGCTGTGCATTCCAGGCAGTGCAGGTCCCTCCACCCCTTGCTTTTCGGCAGCAGCCAGTCAGTATCCTGTAGCAGTCTCATAGAATGGCAAAGGTGAGAGATGCCTGCACTTTTACTTTAGGAAGAAATGTGTGTGTGCATCCTGTACTATAGTCTTCCAGCAGTGGTATACGAGGGAGGCAAAGGAGCAGGGTAGTTTATGCAAGGGATACAGGAAAGCATCATAATGTTGCCTATAGCTGAGAGGCAGACATTTGATGTGCCTGCAAAGGTCTTGGCACTTTCCAAATTTCTGAGGGTCAAGGCTTATGGATATGGAATACAAGAAAGGCCAAAGGAAAGAGTTCAAACCAGTGGAGTTCAAGCTGATGGAGTCCCAAGCCCTTTCATCACTATATCAAAAAAAAAAAAAAAAAAAAAAGCCTTGGCTGGAGAGTAAAAAAAGTCAAGGCTGTTTCTAAAGATACCAGAAATAAAAGCAAAGAAGGTCAAGCAATTTCTATTTTTAATGTACCTTATTATCCTATTTTCAAAGCAGCACCCCTCTACTCCCAGCCACTCTTCTTAATATGCAAATCAAATGGTCTTGTGACCCAGCAGATATGGGTAAGCATCTGCCCTAGTGAAGGGGAAATTAACAAGCCCCACACAGCCCATTCACAGAATGACGACAAGAGGTGGAGCCCATTCCTTCATCTGCCAGCAGCAGCCCACTCACAACATAGTCACCACAAACCAACATCTGCTGTAGAATTTCAATCAAAATCTAGACATCTCTCCCAGGAGTTAACACGGACATGAGGGAGACACAGACTGCTGGCCAGAACCTTTGACAGAAGCAGTCAGTCAGCCACTCTGAAGAACAGACATTAGTGCTTAAACTGTTTTGTTAATATTTTCAGGATACTAATCGTTCATCTAATATTACTCTGTACTCTTCCAACCTCATCCCTTTGGAACCTCCAACAAAATCTTTTAAGGGCCAGAGAGATGGCTCAGTGAGTATATGTACTTGCTGCATGGCCCTGACAATCTGGGTTGCATCTTCAGGGTCTACATGGCAGCAGGGGGTAGGGGGATGGGGGTAGGGGGGAAGGAGGGGAGATGCTACTTCTGAGGGCTCTTTTTCACACTGCACATATGAACTCATTTGAAAATTGTGAACATCTTTAGAGCCGTAGGATTCTAAAATAACATCTACTATTTCAAACCCAGCAATTGCGTCTTCTCTTCATTCATAAATTCCTTCTCATCTTAAGCAATTTTCATTCATTAGTAGGGAATGCAAATGCTTGCTCTTTGGAGTCTAACAGAAAAATAACCTAGGTATGAAAAACAGTTGACCATTATAAACATCTACAGAAAAAGCTTTTGGAAGGAGAATTCTCTTATCAAATACGGTCTACCTAAGGCCATCAGCCACCAACAACCAACATGAATGACAATATTAAGTGGATTGTGAGGCTCCCACATTTTAAGTAACTCAAATGTCATAATTTTTATAAGAATGATACCTTTTATCATTTTTGTTCCTTTTATGCCATCTCTAGAAATATTTTAGCTTCCCTGGTATTTTTTGTTCTGAATAGAAATAAACGTAGCTGCCAGCAGCTTGGATTATTAGTTAATGTGAGGTGAATATTTATAGCTATCTCATTTCAAGATCCTTCCTGCACTCTAACACTTATCCTAAAATCCAGCCCTCAGAATATGCAGCTGTCAAATAATATTAATACAATCTTACTTAGAGAACATTACTAACCTGGTCCCTTTTTATTAATGCCTATTCAGATAAATCTCAAAATCTCTTGACCCTCTGCATCATGCAGCTTCAAATCTAATTTTCTTCTTCTTTAAAACTAAGATGGTCAAATATTTCTCACTTTTATAGCATATCTGGGTCATGTTCCCTCTCCCCCCTACAACCTTTGGTCCCAAGAAAAATCTTCAAAACTATTAAAACATCCCATTTTCCTGACAGAGAAACAGCTCATCCTGGGGCAGTCTGGAAGGCTCCTGAGGATCTACACTAAGGATTACTTTTTTCTCTTTGGATTTTGTGAAGCTAATCCTAGCAGCCATCTCTGGATGTACACTAGATTTGAGCCCCTTGAGAAAGCCCTTTTCTGGGCATGAGGGACTCTCCTATGTGGTCCTACCTCCTTATTCCATGCTCTCCAGCAAGCAGAGATTTCCCTGGGAACAATTCCGAGGTCAGTCCATCTACCCAAGTGAGACACTAATGTCTTCTACCAGATACAAACTGAACCTTGGAAATTAAACTCCCACATGAGCAGAGTACCTCCCTGAGAGGATTTTTTTCTCTCTCTCACGACTTACTGACTTGTGGGCCAAAGGTCTCAAGTGCATTCTGGTAGAACTTATGGGTACAGCCTCCTCTCAGGAACCTTCTGGATAGCCCACATTTCCTGTGTACAAGTTTAATATTGCCATGTGGGCCCTATGAGCTTTCCCTGTAACTTGGAGTGATGCAACCTTATAGGTAGCTTGGATTTCACAACATGCTCCTGGAAGGGCACCAAGCAGTGGCTAAAAAATTATAAAGCAGCAAAATGGTATCAAATGTTACATCTGATGAAGTTGTAGAATAATCTGGAGAGAAGTTTAAGTGTCAATTAAGGAGTACTGGCTTCTTTTAAAACAATAGCAAACAAAGCAAATGAACAAATAAAACCCCGAAGCCTCAATATATAAAAACATGGGCTTGCTGGATTTGGAGCAGATTAATCCCTGGGAATGATAATGTGTTCCAGTGTTTCCACAAACATTAGCTTTCTGAAGGCACAATGCAAGCGTGCTGTATTTACACAAAATTTAACGCGTCTTGGGGGTGGCTGTCTTCAGGTTTTTGTTTCAGGTACAGTCAGTCCTGCGACTGATTCAGCTGTTGCACATTTAAGAGGAAGAAGAAGCAAAATGCCTTACCCCTGCCTGCGTAGCTCCCCATAGGTGGAGCAAAGAGCTTGCAGATGATAGGCTAGCAGTCTTTTCTTAAATTACATCCCCAGCCTTGGGCATTTCTATTTATAGCTTTCTATTTCCTTTCCTCTAGAGAGAAAACTTGAAGACCCTGTAAGTACAGCTACACATTACAGCCAGCAGGGGGCGCCAAGAGACTGACTCTACCAATTCATCTGGCGCCCACCCCTGCCCAGGCTCAAGTCATCTGCAGCAAGGCTAATTATTGTGTGTGTGGAAACATTGTTACTACAGCCACAAGCAGGTGCTTGTTAAGGTTGGTGGGAGGTCCCTGTGGATCAAATGTTAGAACAGCTGTCCCATTGGATTGGCTGATATCTTTTGTCATGATATTTTAAAAGATTTTAATAGCACTGACTTCATAAGATAAAGTGTGTGTATGTGTGTGTGTGTGTGTGTGTGTGTGTGTGTGTGATAGGTAAAAATCAAAACAAGATCTTCAAGCTTGCTCAAGGACTCCAATGTTATAAAAATTAAAGTGACTACAAGGCATCAGGATGTGGACACAGAGACTGTATTTGTCTTGTTTGATTAATTCTTCACAGCTGCTTATTTTTCTGTGTCCACAAAAACAAAAACAAGTTTTGTGTCCATGGAGGCTTTTGGTAACTAATAAGGAAAGGTCTTCAAAAATCTCAAGTTTCTTTCATATACATATACCTAAAAAATTAAAAATTAAATAAAAATTAGATCAACTATAGGTAAAAATACCTCATTCTTTGCTATCATTAGAATCAAGATGATTGAAAAGACACAATTTGATTACAATATTCTCTCCTTTAAGTGATTTCATTAAATCTGTTAGGAAACACAATTGGTAGGTCTCACCTGTTTACTTATTATTTTAACAATTATCTTTTGTATTCCTTGAAGGCAATTGCCTCAAGATGCCCAAAACATTAAGGTTATTTTTTAACAGCATAGGACATTCTTAACTGGTCCATACTGAATATCCTGACTTTCCCCCCCTCACAGCTAATAATGGTAGGTCCACAATGATGCCCTTTAGGAAGTGTTATTCAGATAAGTTATGTTTTCAATTAGAAGCCCCAATAGCCATCCCTTGTGTTATTTGCTTACCCAGCC
This sequence comes from Sigmodon hispidus, assembly GCA_004025045.1. Taxonomy (NCBI): domain Eukaryota; kingdom Metazoa; phylum Chordata; class Mammalia; order Rodentia; family Cricetidae; genus Sigmodon; species Sigmodon hispidus. The sequence goes on from PVIH01003797.1 coordinate 57,946, forward strand.
CAAACACATATGCCCTTCACTGTACCAAAGCAAGGATGTTGACTCCCCTTAACACGAGGAGGTTGGGCACCCTGAAGTCATAACTGCAGAATCTTACCCGCTAAAAGCATGTGGTGGGCCATGTTTGGCAATGGGACATGTGCCAGTTAGGGAAGAAACTAGAAGAGGAGAGATATGCTGGATGTAAACACTTCTTTGATGGTCCAGGTTCAGTGTCAATGTCCATGAAGGCACGGTGGAAATAAGAGACTGGGTGTAGCTGGAAGGTGCTGATTGGATGTATGACCTTGGAGAGTCATTTCTTTGTGCTGGGTGTTTGAAAGGGATCATGTGAAGTCCAAAGATGGATTTCACTTGTGCCCTTAGGTCCAGAGAACAGTACCAGGCTTTATAACCACCACACGTTCTATAGAAATAAAATGACCCTGCTCTTCTTTCCCCTAAACTGTGCCCTTACATTATAGGGAATTAACGTTGTTTTACTTGTTCAGAAATTAATCTATACCCAGGCTCTGGAAACAACTCTTCTATTTTTAGTTGCAAATAATGCTTATCAGCCCAAATTTACTTTCCTACTCTGAAACCATCTTCCTTGATTCTTGACTCCAGTATCTGTGGGCACCCATGGCAGACATCTCAAATTACACTTACATCACAGCAAACTTCTTATTTGTTCCTTAACAGGACACCTGCTTTCCTACATAATACCATCACCAACTTCCTCATTAGGCTCACTTTACAAAAACCCCTCTGTCCTAGGTGGGGTGACTATTGTTGTGATGAAACACCATGATCAAAGCAACTTGGGGAGGAAAGGGCTTGTTTCAGCTTTAATGTCAAGCACCAGAATTAATGGACAGAATTAATGTTCATTAATTCATTTATTGTCAGGACAGGAACTCAAGCAGGACAGGAACCTGGAGGCAGGAGCTGATGCAGAGACCATGGAGGGATGCTCCTCACTGGCTTGCTTCCCCTGGCTTGCTCAGTCTGCATTCTTATAGAACTCAAGATCACCAGCCCAGGGATGGCACTGTCCCCAATAGACTGGGCTTTCCCCCATAGGTTAGTAAGAAAGAAAATATCCTACAGGCTTGCATACAGCCTTATCGTGGAGGTGATTTCTCAACAGAGGTTCCCTCCTCTTCAGTGATTCTTCCTTTTGTCAAGTTGACAGAAAACTAACCTGCAAATCCTCTGCACACATTGCATTTATTATTGTTAAAACCCTAGGCCAGACCTGTACATTTACTGTATGTTTATTCTTCTTAAAAACAATCGGTTGCTTTACTCAGCAATTGACTTGCCTTGAGTGGGGGAATAACCCTCTGATCTCAGGAGACAATCAAGCACCAACACTCATTGCAATTTGTATGAGCATCTGAGCTGTTATTTGAGCAAAGCATAACTCTTTGAATCTTGTAATAATAATAAAAATGCATTCTTTTGGTTCCAGAAGATGCTTCCAAATAAATAATCTCACTTTATTTTGGACAACACCGCAGCCCGAGTTGTACTTCTGTCTTCCTGGGACCAAAAAAGTGCAACTCACTTGGCAAATGAGTACATAATTAGGGAATAAAGTAGAAGATATGATAGGAAAATGATCTGTGATTCTTAAAAATCCCCTACACAAAGTAAAACAACGATAAAAGCATAGACAAAGGCTGGCCCATCCATTTTATGCAAACCCCAGGGTGTGATGGCGGCCTTGTGCCTGTTTACACCTCTTAGACAATGGAGAGGCCCTGTGTGCAGGGAAACCAGGCTAGGTCAGGTGGGATCTCCGGGAAGAAATTGAGTGCTTCACTTGTTTTGAGTTTTGCTTTTGCACTCAGCTAACAGCCTGCCATGCCCTGCTTATTGTCTCCACATCACTACACACCATCTACCACACGACTTAAATAATTGATTTGCTTACACTTTCTCCCTACTCCCAACAAGGGTTTATGTTTTAATGAGGAAAAGACTTTTTTCTTTTCATTTACTCCACAGACTAGCTGCTAACATATAGCTCATGCTCAGTAAATTTACATTAAATAAGTTAGTGCAGGCTAGCCCTTAGAATGACCCGTATTTTTTTAAAGAAGTTTTTTTGTTTTAATTTTTAAATACCAACCACCGTTCCCCTCCTTCCCCTCCTCATGCTGCCCCTCATCCCTTCAGCTCTCATTCACTTCTCAGAGCCAGTAAGGCCTTCCATGCAGAGTCAACAAAGTGGGCATAACAAGTTGAGGCAGGACCAAGCTGTTCCTCCTGTATCAAGGCTCAGCAAGGTATCTCTCCATAAGGAATGGGCTCCAAAAAAGCCAGTTTATGTACTAGGAATAAATCCTGGTCCCACTTGCCAGGGGCTCCACAAACTGTCCAAGCCACATGACTGTCACCCACATTCAGAGGGCCTAGTTTGGTCTCATATAATCTCCCAGACTGTCATTCCAGAGTCCTTGAGCTCCCAGTGGCTTGGCTCAGCTGTCTTTGTAGGTTTGCCCATGATGACCTTGACTCTTTTGCTCATATAATCCCTCTTCCCTCTCTTGGACTGGACTCCAGGACCTCAGCCCAGAGCTTAGCTGTGACTCTCTGCATCTGTTTCCCTCAGTCACTGGATGAAGGTTCTGTGATGACAATTAGGGTGGTCATCAATTTGATTTTAGGGGAAGGCCAGTTCAGGCACCCTCTCCACTATTACTTGGAGTCTTAGCTGGGGTCATGGGGTCGTCCTTGAGGATTACTGGGAATTCCCCTAGCACGGGGCTTCTCCCTATCCTCCAAGATGGCTCCCTCCATCAAGATATCTCCTTCCTTGCTCTCTTCTGTCCCTCCCCCAGCTCTACCATCCTGTTCCCTCATGTCCCCATCTCCCTTTTCCCTGGAACTCCCAGTTTATTCAGGAGATATTATCTATTTCTCCTTCCCAGGGGATCAATGCATGTCCCTTTTAGGTTCCCCCTTGTTAGCTACCTTCTCTGGGGTTGTGAGTTGTAGCCTGGTTATTCTTTTCTTTACATCTAATACCCACTTATGAGTGAGTACATACAGTGTTTTTCTTCTGGGTCTGGGTTACTTTCTCACTCAGGTTGGTTTTTTTTTTCCCCAGTTCCATCCATTTGAGAATGGCCCGTCTTTATAGGCACTGTTTCTAAAGCTTGTATATAAAAGATAAAGATTAAAACAATTACTTTAAAAGCCAAAGCAGAACCCTATGATTTTGAGAGGAAAGTCCCTCACATAACGGCAGGCAGCTTGTGTGTTGCCTGTTTGTACAGGGAAAGGGGAAATGATGCACCATGAGTGCACCCTCAGATTTCTTTTCTGGTACGTCTGACTAGATGATTCATAGTGACGCTGCTGTTTCCCTCTATGAGGAAACACGCAAGCCAGCTTGTCGTCTACCCCTCAGAGGCAGCAAGAACAACAAAGAGAAAGGTAATGTACTGAACAGATGCTAAAATCAAAAGCATTCTCTTTGGCTTGGCTGAGTGAAGACAGACACAAGCACACATTCATCCTCAGTGCAGGCTTTGGCCTAGCATGTGGACTCATGACCTGTCAGGGAGGCAATGCTATGGCATATGGATGGACTGTCTGCCTTTAAACTTTCTATAGTTGGTAGCACTTGCATAAACTCCACAACCCTACAGAAGCCAGATAACAAGGACTCTGAAAGGGACATGTGTGGATCCCCCTGGGAAAGTAAAATAGATATACCTCCTGGGTAAACTGGGAGTTCAGGGGGAAAGGGGGGACTGGATGGTTAGTTATCCCATCTGCAACAAAGCATCCAACCACAACCATCTTAAGCTGGCCTCCTGCCTATTTCATAGCTACAGTAATGATTTGCATCCTGTGGGCTAGGAGGTAAGCCATGCATAGTCAGATATAGGCCCTGAGAAGAAATACAAGGGAGCCTGCTCGTTTCACTCAGAACATGTTAACATTGCCACATTGATAGGTCAGAATCTAAAATTTTAACTAAAGGAGGGAACAATAAGTCTTGATAGAGTCGCTGATTCTGATCCACTGAAGTGCACTCACTCCATTATTCCTCAGAGGGGTGTAAATCATGGGTCATTACGACACATGCAATTAGGAGACAAATGCTTAATCACAATCGATGGCAACGATGGGAGAGATCAGGAATCAGGAAAGTCAAATGTGGGAACACGAGGCCAAAGCGAAGAGGTACCCAAGGACTCAGAAATCTCAGTCAAGTTTTAATACCTTCTCTGCATTGGCCATCACAATGGTGCCCAAGGTACAATCACAAAGCACATGAATGAGGGTAGGATTTTAACTAGGAACATGAAATATGGACTCTGAATTCTAACTAATAAACTGTAGACCTACTCCAGCCAAATGGTCCTTTAAAGCACATGAACTGTGTAAGCTGTATAACATCAATTCCCATTTCTTCTTTAAAAGGTAATCGTGCCTTGGTTTACTTTGTGGATCCCTACTCTGTCCTCATGGTAGAGAGACTGGCTCCTTCCCACTTCTCCACTGTTAGCTCTGACCAAGGAGCAAATCAGACCCCTAGGCATAGACCTACAAGCCAGACTGATGAGATGCAAACTCAGGACTTCTGTTAGAAGTCACTGGGTGTCTTTGTTAGGGTTTCATTGCTGTGAAGAGACATCATGGCCATAGCAACTCTTATAAAGAAAAACATTTAATTGGGGCTGGTTTACTGTTGAGAGGTTTAGTCCATTATTGTCATGGTGGGAAGCATGGTGGCATGCAGGCAGACATGGCGCTGGAGAGGTAGCTCAGAGTTCTATGTCTTGATCCACAGGCAGCAATGGAGACTGCTACAAGAGGCCTAGCTTGAGTATGTAAGACCTCAAAGCCCGTCTCCATAGTGGGACACACTTCCTCCAACAAGGCCACACCTGCTAAAAGTGCCACTCCCTTTGGACCTATGGGGGTCATTTTTATTCACATTACCACACTGGGAATGGCAGCCTATGAGGCTGGAGCTGCCATTCTTTCTCCCTTTGAAAAGAAGCTGACTGACTGCTACTAGGCAGAGGAATCCAGAATCACAATATGAATATGAATTGTCCCACAAAAAAAAAAAAGATTCATGTACTGAAGCCATGGTCCCCAGCTGGCCAGCTGGCATTGTTGCTGAGAGGTGTTTTTAATAATGTAGTCCTGAACACCCAATGAGTGGATTGATAGGTTGACAGGTTCATACTTCAATGGTGTCATTGGGAGATGATAGATGCCGGGTAGTGGAGCCTCATGGAGGAAGTAAGTCTGAGGGCCCTCTCCCCTCAATCTCTCTCTGCTTGCTAGCCACTGTGTGGTGAACAGCAATGTTCCACCCCGCAGCACCTTGTTTCCCATGGCTCTGTGTAATCACAGGCCCAGAGTAAATGAAGGCAAGTGTGACTGAAATTGCTGGAACTTTGATCTAAAATAAATCCTTAAGTATTTTAATTTTTAGTTGTTTTTCCAGAGCAATGAACCAATGACTAACCCAGTACTATGTTAATATGTGTGTGTGTTTAAAAGACTTTGGTATTGGTTATGCAAGAAGCATAGAACCATAAACAAGAAAAGAAGGTTTTACTCCTGTGCCTCTCTCAGAAGAACTCTACATTTTTAGCAAGTTTCAAAGGATTTTGTGAGCTGTTTCTTGTGTTTCCGTGTTCATTATCACAACTTGAAGGTCACCTCTCCCTCAGTTAGAACACTTGTGCCCATATATTTTACTTTGCTTTCCACAAAAATAACATGAACTGCTCCTTGGAGATGGTCGGAAAACACTTTCAATCACTGATCACTGCCAGAGAAAACAAAAAAGTAGACAGATTGCCTTGTAACAGTGTCTTTAGGAAAGGGGAAAACAGAGACATTCAAATGGAAGAGTTGAAGAAATCAGGAGAAAGAGAAAAACAGTCAAGCGATAGAGACATCCTAAATTGAGATTACCCGCCCACAGACATCTTGGGAACTAACTGTGTGAGCCTCCTGAAGCCAACAAGCAAGACCATCTTAGGCCCTGGGTCCTGGTCAGGGTGCGTGAGGGCCTCAGATCTGAAGGCTCCTCATTTTGGCTGGGATCTCTCTCACCTGATGACTAAATGCAGCCAGACACTTGGAGATGATCTAATCAAACTTCTCATCATAAGCAGGGGGATTAACCTGCACGAGGCCCCCAATGTGTTTCTATAGCTGTGACAAAGCCTGTGTCAATAGCAACTCAAGAATTCAACAGAGAATCCAAGTGATGGATCAGAGGCAGGAAACTGCCAAATCCACAGGTGAAGGAGGAGATGAGGAGAGGCCAAAGTTAAAAATAAATGAATGAATAAAAAAAAAAGCTGGTGAGATGAGGGAACTTGGACTCTGGTAAGAATTCAGGGAACCTGCTAGGCCATGGTGCTTGCCCTTTGGCTGTTGTTAACCCTGTCACCAGCACATGGCTTGGACTCAGCATGGATGAGCATGGATGAGCATGCTGAGCATGGATGGACTCGTAGGTAAATTCTCATTTTCTCACTGAAGTCTCACAGTAAAACTTCATGCAAAGGAACCCTCTTTTTAGGCTAAGGTGAAAATCATGAGCAGGATAAATACTTGCATTCAGAATGAACAGGACAATCAGTTGATTCTCATGTGCACTGTGACATGATTAGCAGGACGAAGGAACACATCCTCTGTGGCCGCTAACTACCTTATATGCTGTTGACTTTTAGCATCCGCCATCCCCACAACACAGTGTTTTCTGTAGTCATCATAGTAGATGATATACATCCCTGGATCTTAGTCCTTTTGGGTTTTACTCTTTAACCAACATCTTGTTTATCTCCCAAACCATGGAACCCATTGCTCTGCTTTCTGCTTCCATGAGTTTTACTTTTTAGACTCTACAGATGAGCAGGGACATGGAGTACTTATCTTTTTAAATTTTCCTCGTCATACTTCCTGTAAAAGTTTAAACACTGGATGTACCACAAAGGTCTACTTGTCAAAGGCCTGATCCTCAGGATGACAATATTAAACATGGTGGACCTTCTGTAAGGAAGGGACCTGTGGTAAACACTCAGGATGTATGCCCTCAAGTGGAACGGGATGATATCAGTCTCTTCTCTGTTTTCCAGGCCTCGTGATTAAAGTGATTTTGCTCCATTATACATTTGCTATCCTTTCTCCCTTTCTCTTTTCCTTTCTTATTTATTTAGACTATTTACAAACAAACTTAGGGTCATGCTCGCCCACTAAGTGGTATCACTTCACCTCATTTCTCCATGGTGGGCTACAAAGCTGCAGCACAGAATGGTGGCAACAGATGACCACATGCAAGAATATTCAAAGTTATTACAGTGAACTTTTTCTTGCTGTAAGTTTATTATATCAGATATGTCATTACAGTTATGGAAAGTATGGTATTATGTCCTTCAGATTCATTCATGCTATAGTAAGTGGCAGGATTTCTTTTCTTTTGAAGATATTATTTGTGTGTATACAGTGCCTCTTCCTTACCAGTTTTATCAATGGACACTTGGGCTTATTCTATAAATTGCCTCTTGTCAATAACAGGTCAATGAACATGGCAATGAAGAGTACATCATACTGCTTTCCTTTGCCCATGTAGTTAGATGTAGGGTTACTAGATTGTATGGTAGTTTAGAAACTGCTACATTTTGAATAATCATACCATTTTCCATTCCCACCTACAGTGTCAAGGATTTCCCCCCAACATTCCTTTTTGAAATAGCATTTTAAAGGACATTCAGGAGCTTGCTTGATCCAAAAGGAGTCTCAAAAGGATGAAGCATTATGCCCATGCACAGGCTAACAAAGAAATAAGCAAAAATTCAGTCTCTAAGACACTGTTACAGGAAGAAACACAAAGTTAGTGAGTTGAAAACTGTGCAAAGTTGCAAAGCAATGGCCCAATTTACCTTTGAAATGCAATAAAATATCTTTTAAGTAGGATATTAGAAACCTTCTTGACATAATTCATGGCACAGGACAGCTTTGGAGTAAATTTACACCCTGTCTTTCCCCACCTTCTCTCCTATGGTGTCCCATTATCAATCTCTCAGCAGGATTCAGATTTCAGCATTGGCACTCACACACAGAACTGGAAATAACTGGCATTCTGCAAATCCCTGCGTGTTGCTCTGTCACACCATCCACATCAGACACAGATTTCTCAGTACTGCTGCAGATTAAAGTTAATTCTCTGTCATTACCTAGTGTAATTTATCACCCTCTCTGTGTGTTTCTCTTGGGCAAAGCTTTAGGAAGCCTCGAGGAGGTTCAGATCTGAGTGGAGAATTCAGATGTGCCTTTCCCCATCCCAGCAATACTTCTAGGTGCTTCCTAGGATACAGACCCTTTGACTGCAGTAATGACAGCCAGGGTCAAGCTTGTCAGGAGATAAAAGACACGGCCATACACCTCCATTATTCAGAAATTCCATTTAGCAAAGGATTTATGATCCACTGGGTTCAGAGATTTAAAAAAAAAAAAAAAGCAGAGATTGAATAAAGCACGGCTGCTGGTGCATAAAGATGAGATGGGTTTTTCCAAAGGACCCCGGGCAGATGGCATCCTGTCCGAAGTGCCACACAACCTCATCATGTGGATGAAGATTGTTGGGAGTCCCGGGAGCTGCAGCCCACCTCCTGAACATTTGATGTGAACAGGAGGGAAGGGCAAGCATATAGGACCCAAGCACATTCTTACGGGCAACAATTTAGGGTTTAAGCTAGACACAATGGCATCTTTGTGCCTCAGGTTCCTGAGTATTTCACAGGGTGGCTCTTAGGATCTTAAGTCACAAAGTAAGCCCAGAAGCTTCTGGTTAGAAGGTAGTTAATGTTCAGTATATGCTGGGTCAGCACCCCCCAAAAGCAACAAATGACCTATCCTCATTGAACTTTAAGAAGGCAAAAGAAGTTACTAAGAATATTTACAATCGTCCTCGATACAGAAGAGATACTAAAGTCTGAAACATTACCACAGGTGCTGCCATGGCAACAACAACATCTCTTTAGTAGTAGTAGCTGTTACGGAGAGTCAGGTCTTGAACATGACAGAAGAAGCCTGATATCTTAACTGGTGGCTTAAGGGACACTCGTGACCTATAAATGCACTGGTTTCACCTGAATGGTTTTATAAATGACTTAGCTGTGTAGTTCAAAAACACTCTGCACTTCTTTCAAATGGCCCACTGGTGACTTATCATAGAGACTGACAAACTGACCTCACCTAGGGCCTACAGTTTTGTAATGGTAATTCTCGGTAGGACTGAGCAGTAACCTTCTTTTCCAAATGTGGCCCGTATATGCACCAGATCACCCAGTCCTTTAAAGCCCTTACTGCAGCTTGCCTGGATCTTAAGGGGAATCAGGTCTCTTGTCTTCTCTCCACAAATTTCTTCTAGGCTTCCTTGGATGATGCACCCAGCTGATACTCCCTCCCCACAAGGTAATTTGATGATATCCACCCTCCCCATCTCCTCCCAGAAGCACCGCCAATCCATCCAGTACAATTTGTGCTGCCCACATACTCATGGATAGGTGGCCTTTACTGGTGGGTGGTCAACCATCCAGGGGCTGTACTACTTCTTCTAGAAGTTATTAATCACCCACCACTAGCTCCTTAGACAGGGGTGGGAGTTCAAGCCCTCTTCTCTCCATTCTGGAATTTTGTCTGTCTTGAGCTTTGGCAAATCTTGTGCATGCTGGGAATCCATTCATGTAGCTGCCTCCACTGCATCCAGAAAACAAATTTCTTGTAGCCATCCACTGCCTCTGACCCTCCTACAATCTTCCTTTCCCCTTTTAGTGCATCTGTCAACCCTCACCAGAGATGCTTCCTTCTGCAGTAGAGAGTGACCACCACAGTGAGCCACAACCAGCCAAGGTACAGAGGATAGAGGACCGACCGGAGAGTGCTTGGTCCTGAAGGAGATATCTAAATTATAAGCCCTCTTCCCAAGGCTCAGGGGTCATCCTAGAAGAAGAGCTTGAAAGAACTCAAGAATCAAATGCAGTTTTTAGAAGCTCCAAACTAACCTGAAGGTCTGGTAAATGACACAGGAACTCCTTCTGGTAAAATTCTTATATGTTCTTGGCCTTGCTGTGTGCAAACATTTTAGGACAACAAGAAAGCCGATAAAAATCTAACACATAAAACTTTTTTGCTTTATGGTTTAATCCTGGACAGGAAAAGTCTCTCCTCACTATATCTTACACGTCTCGCATTGTTGGGGAGGTTCCATGATTCATAAATATGTTAGTCAGAGACAGAGAATGAAAGACCATGATTACGAGAATACTTTGAACCGGTGACAGGGTGACAAATGTGCATGATCCGCTTGTCATCAAATTCCATTTCCTTAAAAACATTATAAGCACCTGCTATATCCCATGTCATTTCCTAAACTTTATCATCTTTCCCGCACATTTCTTGCTATCATGAAGGTCTCTTTTAGCACTGGAGGCACTTTTGTGACCATTAGAGAAGACCATCCCTTGTCAAGACGTTTTACTGCCATCTGCTGGGAGAGAAGTGACATAGTCACTATATCCCTTTCTTTTGGCTGACTCCTGGAAGGCACAGTTAGGCTTTATGCTCTGAGCAGTGCTTGGTCACTCCCAACACCCTGGGACCTCTGTGCTCTGCCAGGGGAAGCAACAGAAAGCAGTTTTGATGAGCTTCCTTGTTTTGAAGGGAAATAATTTAGGATTTACTTTTAGACTCAAGATAGAATAGAGTTTCTGCAAATCTTTCCCAAGGAGCTTTAGTTATGTGGTTGTGAAAACTGAAGTTTGAATTTTATTCTGACATGATTGTGCTATATGAGCTGCAGGACTATGATGTAGCCAATGTTCAATATGGCTATGATTTTACTGTTATGAGTATCTGCTAGAACCAGTTTCTTCTCCTGAAAATGAAGATAACAGGCAGCACCTAGTGGCAAGTCTTATATTAATTAAGGGTGCATGTTTGGTGCCGTGCAGTCGACTGCAATATTAACTGCTGTTGACTCCAGAGGTGATATTAATTATTGATGTGGTTCCTGTGATCTCATGTTCTTCCCAATCCACAGGAAGATTGTTGTTCTAGTTTTCTATGTGTGAGTCTCATAATCACTAGTCTTGAAATGTTTCAATGTCACAGAGGTAGCTCAGATTCCAGATCACAGGAACAGGTATCCTGTGACTAAGGGTGGAGCCAGTTCCAGCCTGAGGTACAGCTTGAACTGGTCAACATGGGCTACTTTTTTTTTAAGTTTTTTTTTTTTAATGTATACAATATACAGAAGAGAGTACCAGATGTCATCATAGATGTGTGTGAGCCACCATGTGGTTGCTGGGAATTGAACTCAGGATCTCAGAAAGAACAGTCAGTGCTCTTAGCCTCTGAGCCATCTCTCCATCCCAACTCAGCCTGATGGCACTCTGGAAATCCTATGAATGGCTATTGAAGCTACTACATTAATGTCACAAAGGAAAAGAAAACTTCAGAGTAAAGATGATGAGAATGGCTTCTTACTCCTCCCTCCAGATCACTGTCCTAGTGATGTCATGGCAATTTCAACAGAAAAATGAGCAGTTAAGAGAATCAGCTCCTGGAATTGACTGGGTTGTCTGAATGGAGAAGGGCATGGTGCATGCACACAGAAGAGCCTTGTGTCCTAGACAAGACTCTCCCCAAAGCATTGCACTCAATGCTGACACAGCATGCAACCTAAGCTTTTTTTTTTTTTTTTTTTTTATCCTGCATCTGTTTATACAAATTCTGACCAGGTGGGAAACCCTTCCCCTTTGCTCTTGAGCAACAGGATACAGGACAGAGAACACCTGTTCCAAAAATGCACTGATTAGCTAGAAGTTGGCAGGGATGGCATGGGCTTAGGGCCACATGCAGGGAGACGATCCTACCGCCCTGACAGCCATTGGCTCCACTCCTGATCTTGGCTCTAGTCCATGTCCATAGCTAATGAGATTGATCTGTGGGCACAAATCTGAAAGCTCATGCTGGCAAGTGAGAGGTTATCATACCCAAGGCCACTGCAGTGTGCTGCTGTTATCTAAAAAAAAAAGCTTCCAAATGGAGTAGGGCCTGGAGGCATAGGCATGGGTGTAATGCTCTTCACAAAGCAGGCCACCAAGGTGGACTGTGCAAATATCAGTTAGTGAATGCATTTTGGGCAATGTAACTTTTATATACAGGATTGTTTGAAGAAAATATCAATAAATAAATTGCTTGGATAGAGGCAAAAATCCAGGAGAAACTCAGGGGAGCAAATGGATAAGAATGGGCCATGAGGGAACTCTGAGTGAGCATCCTAGATGAGGAAAAACTAAAGGTGGATCTTGGTGGCTGGACAGGAGTCTGTTTAGGACATAGGGGGCAGAAGCCCAGGAAGTGTAAACAGCATGCAGCATGGGGCACTGGGGATCAAGTCTAAAGGAAGAGGAAAGAACTCAATGAAGAAGGGCAGGAGAATCATGTCACCATGTAGTGAATCAATGTGGGAGAACCTGGTGAGAAGCTGATTTATCATCGAAAAGCCCCAACGAGACAACATATCGCAGATCTCGTGGTCTGGACTCTTGGGGGTGTCTCAGCCATGGATCTTCCACCTGATAGATGGACACATACAGGCCAGATCATTTAGCTTTCTAACGATAGAAAACTCTCACCCAGAAGGTTGTCATATTAATGTTTCCTGATTAGTAAGCTGTTAGTCTAAACTAAAACATCAGTCTAAACATTATTCAGAACAGTTATAAAAAGGAAATTCTATGTGCTTCTTGTTCCTCATAGTTTTAAAGTTAGAGGCTGGCATGAACAAAGTTAGAAGAAGAGAGAATATAGTCAATGTGGTAAAGAAATTTAGAAAATAATTACAGAATGTTAGAGCCCAGGAAGGGAGCTGGGATGCTTGGAACTAATAGAATTCTGTGTGCGTTCAAAAACTGCTCACTGAAAGAAGGTATCAATGAATGTTCTAATTTCAATGGCTCATAAATGATACTTCCTAGAGGCCGCTCTGGGTTCTGTATAGTAGCTTCTGCTCTGAAGTCCCTAAGTTGTGAATGTGAGCATGTGGTTCCAGCTTACTCGGCATGCATTATGCTCTACAGACAGTTGTTAGTGGGTGAAGACAGGAATAAGCAATGTATCAAAGGAAAGCATAATGAAATGACTTGAACTTTAATAACCATGAGCTGAGGGATTGCAGCTTAAAGATATATTTTTATTTTATGTGCATAAACATTTAACCCATAGGTGTCTATATGCAGCATGAGTATCCAGCATCTACAGAGACCAGAAAAGGGAAGCAGATTCCTTGGAACTAGAGTTACAGAGAGTTATGAGCTGCCATGTGGGTTCTGGGAACCAAACTTGGTTCTCCTACAAGAATAGCAAGTATTCTTAACTGTTCAGCCATCTCTCCAGCCCCGAGAACTGCACTTTCAAGGGAAAAACAGACAAAAAGCTAACTTTTCTTCTGACCTCCTTATATCTTATCTTCTTTGCACCAAGGGAATCATAAAAATGCCAGTGACCTTTTTTGGACTTCCAAAGGATGTGGAAAAAGATAAATATGTTTGGGTGTGTCTAACTTCTGGAGTTCCTTGGAGAGCAACTTCAGGTTTTCATATCATGATTACAAGCTGTAAAGCTATTGCACCTCTGAACAAACACTTGTGATGACATCTTAAATAGCTTCAAACAGAAGAATGAGCAGGTCACATGGCCATCATTAAACTTCTGTCTACTCACCTGGCCCTGGTCTGGTGCCTACTGGGGCTCAGTGTGGGCAAATATCAAATCCAAGTTTACTTAGGTTGTGTGGTGTGAGCTGAAAGCAAGTCTTCTTGTAGGGATCTAAATAGGGGCAGGGATGGCACTGATGTCATCTTTCTCTGACCAGTCAAAGCCCCGTGACTCTGTCCTCGACTACAGGAGAGAAGGTGGAAGAAGGGAGAAAGAAGTGGATATAGAGCCTTTTCAAGTTTGCTCTGCTTTTGTAGAAAGTTCTGATGCAAGTTCTGATGCTTTTTTTAAAACATCAACCTTCTCATTTCACCATTGCAATAATATTGCTCTAATTAGAAAATGCAAATCAAGACCTCCGCCTCCATAAAAGAATGTGGATTAAAAATAGAAGCTATTGACTCATTCTCTTAATATTCACCCAGACAATCTACCAAGATTTGCCTGGATTCTAGACATAGAAAAGTCTAGAAAATAATATCCAAAGCACATACAGAAAATAATATCCAAAGCAATATGAAAATGACTAGTGGTTAGGCATTACTAAATGGGGTGATGCAGACTCATGATATCTGTTTTGATCTTTTTAAAAAAAAATCATTACATGCCAATGTACACCTAGACTTGAGCATACACTTGGAAGAACACATCAGAAATATGACAGGCATGAGCAAAGAAACTGGAACCATAACTTCACATAAATTAGAAGCCAGGCTGTTTCTATGAACAATAGCATTTTTAGTATATGAGGATACCACATGCTTTTAAAATAATACTTAGAAAATAAGAGAAGTTGCAATTGTGCTGAGCCACAGTCATGTACAGGGGGCCATTCCAATCATCTCTGCATCATTCTGATTTTAGTATATGTGCTGCTGAAGCGAGCCCAAGCCATATTCTCATTTGTATGCAGGGCACCAATGCTGAGAGGCCCGTTATTTCTCATTCTACATGGCTTGATTACTTCTTCCCAGGAAGGTTCTTTTTCAGCTGTCTTCACATTGTCGACTTAGCTACCAAATTGCTAGTCTTTTAAGCTAAAAAAAAAAAATCTAGGAAACGTTTCTTCCTTCTCTTGTTCCCATCTTCTGGACCAGACCATGTCCTCATTAGAATTGGGGAAAGAAAATGTATTATTTACTTTTCTCTTTGCTGTGGCCAAAAATGTGACAAAAAGAAACTTAAAGAAGGTGAGTTGACTATGGCTGGAAGTTGGAAGGGACACAGTCCATCATGATAAAGAAGGCACAGAAGCAGGTGGCCTCTTGGTGGCAGGTGTGGAAGCAGAGGGCCTCGAGGGAGGTTCTTGGCTGGCTTTCTCCTTTTCCCCTTCTCATTCAGCCTGGAACCCCAGCACATCATGTATGTATGTATGTATGTATGTATGTATGTAAAACACCAATCTTTTCATGTTGCCATTGCAATACTACTACTCTAACTAGAAAATGGAAATCGAGACCTCCACCTCCATAAAAGAATGTAGATTAAGACTAGACACTCTTACTAAAAACAAACAAAATTTAAATGTATTTGGGGGACTGAGGAAAAGTGTACCAACCCATGGAACATGTGGAGTTTTATTGTTATTTTTGTTTGTCTTATTTTTGAAGAAAATTCAAGCTATACAAGAGCTTGACAGATTTTTGCAAAAAAAAAAAAGAATAGACACTATTGACTCAGTCTCTTAATATTGACCCAGACAATCTAGCAACATTTGCCTGGATTCTAGACATAGAAAAGTCTTCTGCACATACAGTTAAATACAAAAAATAATATGCACTCAGATTCAGGGCTGATCATTCCATCTCATCTAATCCTCTTTAGAAAGTCATTTTCCCTCAAACATCCCCTCCCCCACATGTGCCCCATTAGTACTCTAGGTATCTAAGTGGACAAACAAACTTCATCATTGCAGGAGATACTGCGCTTTGTTTCGGCTGAGTCTCTTTAACTTCTTAGCCGTGTTTCGCCACCCCTCCCTTTGGTGGGCCCAGAGAACCTACCTTGTCCTCCAAGCCTAATCTGAATTCAAGTTCTGCAGATGCTCAGAAAAGCCTAGGCAGAGTAGATGTGCATGCTATCCATGTCCTCCACTGTTACCATGATAAACTTAATTATTTATTTGAAATTTTAAGGCACGGTTTTTGGAGTAAGACTACCTGGGGTGAAACCCCCAGAACAAGTATTTCTACAGTGTAACCATGGATACATGCAGGTTTTTATAAGTGGCTAAAATTGTAACATCTAAATTTGAGTTAATGAGGGAAGCTGTGAGGTGACTCTGCAATTGGTGGCTTTCTGTAATGGTTGTCCCTTCTGTCTCTGTTCTGTGCTATCTCAGAACCACATCACCCTAGATCACCGTAAGTCTAAGCCGGCTTTCCCCTATTCAGCAGCCCTTCTCATGGAATATTGAGCACTGCATACACAAAGATAAGAAACCATCTGTATGGACTTGGAGAAGGGAAATAAATGTGATCAAAATATGTCGCATGAGATTCTCAAGGAATACAAATACTATTTTTGAAAAAACTATTTTGCTCTTAAGAATGTAAGTGCATTGTCCATGATAAACATAGATAATTACAACTCAAAAGTGGAATAAGGGAATACTGATAAGCACTGGGCAATCTGATGGCATTTCTTTCTCCTTGTCCAAGATTAGGGACAACAAAGAGGGGTGACAGAAAGGCAGATCGTAAGCATGACTGTCTATTATTACATGTTGGTGACAGCCTGGGATCAGACAGGCTTACACTGTCAGTTTTACACTGTCCTCAACACCTACAGCCCTCCGGGGGATGCCATGTCTCTCAAAGGACGTAGAATTGAAGGAGTCTAAAGAGGAGAGAAGAGAGTTGAGCCCTGTGACATAACCCAGAAGTCCTATTAGTTCCCCTCCTCAGAAAGGGCAAGCAGGGAGGGCGGGACAGAATCGCCCTTCTTGCCCAAGGCCGTTGGCACAGAGTACTGATGAGCAAGGGAAGTGAATAGCAGGTGCAGGCTGTGGACAGAGTAGAGAAGGCAGAGAACTCCCCAAGGACCTTCAAAGGACAGATGAAAGATAAAGAAAACAATGAAGGATGTTGTAAGCAGAGAGAAGAGCACCAATCTGGGACCAAAGGTGCTTCGAAGTGACCAGAGCTTTAAGTTCAATGAATTTAAGTTCAATATGAATGCTTCAAGGCTCCAATTCTGGGAAGTATGCAGGAAAGGAGTGTGTGTTGATATATGTATATTTAATAGTCTGGAATATCACAGGACAGAGCTATCTCTCCAGCTCCTACCCACTCCTTGAGACAGGGTTTTCTGTGTAACAAACAGTCCTGGCTCTCCTGGACTCACTGTAGACCAGGCTGGCCTCGCTCTCACAGAGATCTGCCTGCCTCTGCCTCCCAAGTCCAGGCAGATCTCTGTCTCACAAGTGATGGAATTAAAGACATAAGTCACCACTCCTGACTTTCATGGCTTGGCTATGGGTGATTCTGTCCTCTGATACCCCAGACTATTTTTTATTAAATAAGTAATATTTCACCACAGGAGCAGGTACCCTGTGGCTGTTTCCTTGACAATGGGAAAGTGTGTTTAATCAGTGTTTTCAATTGTTCACATGGCTAAGAGAGGCTAGAGGAGATAATTGAGGAAGATATTCTTTTTTTTTTTTTTTTAAAACTTTATTTATTTATTTATTTGCCTTGGTGTTTGCCTGGAACTGGAACTACAGACAGTTGTTAGCTGCCATGTGGGTGCTGGGAATCGAACCCGGGTCCTCTGGAAGAGCAGACGGTGCTCTCAACCGCTGAGCCATCTCTCCAGCCCCAGAGGAAGATATTCTAATCTTTCTGATGTAGACAGCTGGAGCCTGAGTCAGGGTTCTCATATCAAAGGCTAACAGAAGTGGATGGATTTGAGAAGTCATTTGGAAGTCTGACACACAAACTCGGGAAAGTTTGCTCTTAACTGGGGTTTCCTGACTATTTATGAACCACACTGAACCCCCTTGTTCTGCCTAAGGTATCACCATATGCTAGGCACCATGCCATGTACTTGATTTACCTGCTCATTCAAAGAGTGTCCCCACGAGGCAGGTGGCTAGAGTGAGGTTCAGAGAGCATGTGTCTAAAGAAGGTCCAGTGAAGGTGAAAAAAGTTAGAATTCATGCCTGGATAGCCTGGCTCCAGAATCCTTGCAACTACCATGGCATCTCAATTCTACTGGTCTTCACATTGTCCCTAGCACCACCCCATCATTAACACTGATGCTCCAAGCACTCTGCCTTTCTGTATCCTTCCTTCTTTCTTTCTCCATTACTACCTCTCCATAATTGCTGACTCTGGGACCTTTCTATCACACAGATCAAAAGTCACACACTTTAATGACACATTTTTATTTTTGTTAACAAGAAACACATGGACAAGACAAGAAACCCAATAATCTAAATGGAAGGACAGTACAGCGTCAACCTTTCTGGGATCATTTCCCCAAAGGCAACTACTGTTATGTTATGAGACATTGAGCAAAAGAGATACAAGCCCAAGGAGTTACATACTATTTAGATGGTCAACAGAAAGAATTATCATGTTCATTCCTCTACAGTTCTCCTTTTACCGACAATGCAGTGGTCTAGAACTTATCACATAATTAATTCAAATTGTTTCATAAGTGTTGCCTTGTATCACTGGGTGCGATAGATTTCCCTTGGTCATCATAAAGGTACTAGACACATATAGGTGTTCAATAAGTACCTCCTGATTAATTAAATCTTCAATTAATCCATACTGCCTTAACTGGCATGGTTCATGCAACCCATAAATAGAGACTTTGAATATTACTTTTACATGGTTAGTTTTGCATTAGCATTTACTAAACTGGTTAACAGTCTCCTTCTAGAACTTTGTAAAAGTAGCTGAAAAGGATTCTTTAATAGATGCTGGCATTCTAGCAACAAAATAATTCCTAAAATATTCAAGTCTCATTGCACTGGTCATGCAATGCAAATTTGAGAAGTCTGGGCATAAATGATGGGAACAGACCTTCATGGTCCTAACAAGACTATCATTTCTGCCATTTCTACCTCTTTATGTGAGGCTATATACTCATGTGAGCCAAAAATTAAATATTTGCTTTATTCTACTTATAGTATTTTATTAAAATGTAACCAACAGGCACTTCTAACTTGCTCTTCAGGTGAATGAACCTCAAGTCATCTCTCAGGAAAGAACCAAATGCTTCTTCACACACAACATAATGATGTTTTCATTTAATAATGCCGTAGAGTTACATTTTCTTCTCCTGATGTGCCACCTCTCATGCTGAATTCATTTCTCTTGTTCTCTTGAGAGTTTCCAGCCATGATTTAAATGCCTAGAGTTCTGGTTTCAGGGCAGTGATTTTTGATCTTTATTTGGAATGGCAACAAAGGTCCTGTGAAAGAGTTTATGTATGCTTCATGCATTTTACAAGTTCCATGAAAACTCACATCTCAGAGAAGGTACATATCCAATTACTAGGAAATGCGTTCCAACAAAGGGACCGGTGTAGAGATAGTGCCAGGAAGACAAGCTCAATTAATAGTCACTATAAGAAAGCAAAAAGGAGACAATGCCATGTATACTGATGGCCCATTCAAAAGTGAACGACAGAGTAGGTGGCAGAAAAGATGGAGCCACTGAATCACCTTATTTAAGAAGTAGACTAGGTGAGGTGATGGGTCGCAGCTGAGTTAGAGAAAAAGCCAGTTTGAAATGAAGTAAAAAAAGAGTTCACAGTAACATTGTGAAAAGCTATTCTGGAAAATTCTTCTTTGCTTCCATCATTTTTAAAGAAATACCATGAGATGAATGAAATGTGCTTGAGAAAATCTGCTGTACCATGCACTCTATGGGCTGTGAAAGAAATGGTCTCATCATAGGCATTTTAGAAAGTCGGACATTTAACTACATTGCAACAGTGTGGCTTCCGACGTGCAGGAGGTAACAATGCAGGAAGAAAGCAGAGGACTACTTGTACGAGGTAGTGGGGAAGAAAGAAGTGTAGTGGGACTATGTTCTGGTGCATTGTGAATATTTGTCCCTGCTATTGGCTTAATAAATGTTGATTGGACAGAAGGCAGATAGGAAGTATGGGTGGGACTCCCAGACTAAGAAAACTTTAGGAACAGGAAGAGCAGAACAGAGCCGCCAGCAGAGAGTCAAGGAGAGATGCCAGCAGATGCAGAGGAAAGAAGACAACCATGCTGCTTTGAGAAATGTTACCAAGCCACATGGCTAAACAGATTAATAGAAATAGATTGAGTTAAGATGAAAGATCTAGCTAGCAATATGTCTAAGCGATAGGTCAATCAGCATGAAATGAATATAAACTTCTGTGTGCTTCTTTGGGACTTTGGGATTGCTAGTCCAGATCTTGGGTCTAGTCCAGGCTGGAAACTTAGTATTATAGAGAAAGAAGTGGGTCAGAAGACATTTCTAGGCATAAGCCAAGACAGAGTGCCTTGACTAAGATTGACAAACCTTCAATGTGAATGTAAGCCAGTGTCAATAAGCTTGCTGGCAGTAAATGTGTATGTGTGTGTGGAGGACATGAGGCAATGGACCTAAATGAAGAGCTGTGGGTTTGGAAAGCCTTCTACAGAATCTGGACTTTATCCCACAGGTCACAAACTTCAGGAAGTCTTTAAGATATAGAGAAGAGACATGGGAAAGTTTGGGAGGCCAGAGTGAAGGATGAATGGGAATAGAAGAGAAAAGAGGTCAGTCAACCAGGCAATAATTTCTCTGCATACCGGTGAGTTCCTGATCAGGGCAGGGTCAGTGGTAAGTAGAGAGAAGAGATGAGAGAATTCAGAGCTGCAGAGAATCAGCAGGATACGGATAAATAGACATCAGGGAAGAAGGTAGGAGAATCCTGGATGATAGTGTGATGGTTACTCTGGACAGCTAACTTGACTGGATGTAGATCCATCCAGGAGAGTTGCCTCTGAGCATGCGTGTGAGCATAGTAACAGACTGGTCTAAGTGTAGGAGGAGGATCCATCCAGAAGACAGGAGCATCACCTCTTGGGCTGTTGTCTTTGACTGATTGTAAAGGAGAAAAACACTAATGAAACATCCTGAGTCATCACTCTCTAGTCTTGACTAGGGTTGCCAAGATTGCTGTACCTCATTTTCCTTCCACAATGGGCTGTAGCCACAAACTATGAACTCAAATAAGTTGCTTTTGTTGAGCTAGTTTTCAATGAGAAAAGAAATAATAGCAATGCCACCCTTGGGTGACTAGTGAGTGATAGAGCCATAACACCCAGCATATCAGATAAAGTAGGGGAAGTATTTAAAACAAACAACCCCACAGTTCTCAATACAAAGAAATATCAGAGATGTTGGACATGCCAATTACTCTGATTTCAATTTTATACATGTATTAAAAGTGTCATGTTGTGCCCAGTAAATGTGCAGGCTTATTAGGTGCCAAATAAGAAGTAAAAACCATATTCAAACTAAAATAAAAGATTATATATAAATAAAACCATAGGAAGAAACTTTACAGGAAACCTTAGATTGGGTAGTAGTATTTGCATCAGGCAGTAAAGTGAATGCACTGTGATTTAAACCCCTGTGAGGCTTGTGATAATTTCTTGATAGGTACAAGGTTCCCATGTGAAGTGATGAAAAGTTTGTGCATGCATAGTGTTGATGTTTCTACAATACTGTAAATATACATGATGTTATTGAATTGTGCGCTTAGAAATGGCTAGTTATAAATGGAAATATTTTAAAAAGAAAGAAAAAGAAAAAGACACAAACCAACCACTTGCCAAAGATATGAGGAGGTAAAGATGTGTCAGCCAAAAGGGAGAGAGTGAAAAGGGGCACCAGTAAAGAGAAGAACGCAGTAAGTGACAAAGGAAATGTATACCAGTACTGAAACGGAGGGAGTAGAATCAGTTACATTTTCCCAGAATAAGGCAATCTAGATATGTCACATAGACATTCAAATAAATTCCATTTGGATAGCATTACATGTCAAGAAATAAAACACAAAATCTAAAAGATTTAGGAAACCATTTAGGTAAATACATCATTTTCTGATGGAAAATCTTGGAAGCTTAGAAACAATGATGGGGAAACAAAGGAATTTTTATACTTACAAAATGTTAATGTTATAAGAATGATCAGAATGATAAAAATTGAAACAAATATTGAAAGACCAGTATTATTCTATAGAGAGTGTTTGAGGATCAATAACAAGATTAATAAGATGTAAACATAAGAATGGATAAACAATGGGAAAGACACAAGCATAAAGAACCAGCATGAGTTAGGGAGATGACTCAGTTGGTAAAGAGCTTGTCTTACAAGCATGAAGACCTGTGTTCAATTTCCACTGTCTAGGCAAAACTCTAGGTGTGGTCTATGCCTGTATTAGAGAGCTGGGGCGGAGTAGACAGGAAGATCCCAGGCACTTTCCAGCCAGTCAACGGGGCAGAATCAAAGAGAGATCCTGTCTCAAAAAATAAAGTGATAAAGTATGTTTGAGGAAGCCACCAAACACACACACACACACAGACAGACAGACAGAGAGAGATATGTATACACCCATATCAAGAACCAATAAAACAATAAATACATGAAATATTGAACCTCAAACCCATCACAGAATTGTACACCCTAATAAGGAGAAAAGGTTTCATTTATTTAGTGTTCAATGTCCCTACCCTAGCACTCTGCACAATGCATTTGCCCATAGACAACTAAGTTCCACTTCCTCAGAGAACTCCCTGAGGATCTGCATCAAGAGCCTTGCACACAATTCTGTCCTGCAATACAGTAATTGCAAGAGAGGGATCTATCCTAAAGAAATTTTCAAAAAGGCACCCCAGAGTTTTGCATGTCATCATAGCCTACTGAAAGATGTGCTGATTGTACTACTAGTTAACTCTATCCCATGTCCTCCTTCTCCTTCAGTCCTCAGCCTGTCTCCAAACTCGCATTGCCACCCCTGTTAAACACTGATACCTCATCTCGCTTTCTCCCAGTTAAGGTTCATGATGCTGACATCATTTGCATTGACTGTCTAGTCATCACTGTGAAGTTCTTTGTCACACATCCATCAGAGTTCCTAATGCAAAATACTTACTGAACAAATGCATAGATGGGTGAATAAATGAAGGACTGCTGGGAAATACCTTGCAACTTTTGGTTCCTTTTTTCCCTTTGTATCCTAAGATTTCAAAGTGATTTTATTGGACACTTTCACACAGGATGACAATAACAAATGCAATTAAAAAGTAGTTTCATTTTATGTACTTCATCTCCAGAGTTAAAAAAAAAAAATCAATGCTTCAAACTGTGAACTGCTTACTCTGTAGGATTTAAAACTAATAAACCACAACCTTTTAAGAGTTGTTTTAATTTTTTTATTACAGGAAAAGAAGCTGAAGCAATTGGCAGCTCATGCATGAGCAGCCTCTTTGTGTACAGGTTGTCCAAATGTGCTCCATTCTGCCCCCAAAATTCTTGGAGACTTCCAAAAGAAGGGCCTTTGATTTCTAAACTGCTGCTACTGCTATCACAATGTTCTAATTCTTTCTCAAATGGTGAATAAGGAGTAGTAACTAATAATTATATAATTATATAGTATAAACAAGCAGCATATAATAATAATTACTACTATTATATTACTGCTGATTTGCACCCTTACTTTGATAGGTTAAAAAAAATGCCATGTAAAGCATAGGAGCTAGGCATGGTGCTCATGCCTATAAGTCCAGAACTTGGAAGATGTAGGGAGGAGGATCTCTGCCACTTTAAGGCTAGTGTAGGCTGCATAAAGAGACTCTGTCTCAAAATGAAAAGGAAAAAAAAAAACAGAAAAACTAAAATATAACAGATAAAGGCAGACTGTGATGTCTTCCAACACTAGGCCAGAGCATGGTAAGATTCCAAGCATCCTCACATCTGCCCCCAGCAGGCAAACTTTTGACTCACTACTTGCTCCATCCAGTGGATTCCTTGCTGCAAGAATGATCCTTTTTTATTAGTTTGACCCACAAGAGTCATGGGGTCTTCTGATACAGCATTGTCTTCTGTATAGAAGACTTTCCCTTTGTCTCCTTCCCCTTCTTCCTTTCCACAGATGCCCTTACGTGTATTCTTTCAATGAATGAACAGGTCCCACATGTATGAGCTTTGTGAGCTGCCTGTTCCTGTCTAAGTTGCTGAGGAACAGTGGATGGAATCCTACCTTGTGATTTGCCTTTAAAGTCTGTGCCCTCAGAGCACCCACTTCAGCCTGTGTGTAAAAGTTGTCTCCCAAATTGCAGCTCAGATCATCCAGAGAAATCTCTTCAGCTGTGCCTCAGTTTGTCATGAGAAGAAAATCTTCCTTGTTACCCAGTCTTACATAAAAACAATAAGCAGTATTTCTTTTTGAAAACAAAACTGTGATGATTTGCAGTTTCTCTGCCTGAGCCAATCACTGACTGAAAAGTAAAAGATGCTAAAAACTTACTCTGACTTTTTAGAGAGAATAATTCAGATGTTGTGAACCATCCTGATACTCTAAGAAATCTCTGTTGGGTAAGTATAGACAGCTTACTTACTACCTCTGCCTCCCTCCTGTCTTGAAATCACTTACAAAATTGAAACCCAATAAATGTCCCTATAATTCAATCCTTCCTGAAATTATTTTTCATGCCCTTCTGTAGTAGGATTATGCTGGTAATGTTGTAAATAATTGTTCCACCTATGGGTTTAATAAGAGCTTATTGGCCAAAGGCAAACAGGAAGTGTGGGTGTGGCTACCAGGCTAAGAAAACTCTGAGTACAGGAAGAACAGAGACAGATGCCAGAGAGCTGTCAGAAAGAGCCAAAGAGACATAACAAGGAGATGGCAGCAGACACAGAGGAAAGAAGCTGAAATGCTGCTATGAGAAAAGGTACTGAGCTGTGTGGCTGAACAAAATGGGTTAGTTCAGATGAAGAAGTTAGCAAATTATATGCCCAGGCCCTAGGTCAATCAGCGTAAAAATAATATAAGCCTGTGTGTGATTATTTGAGGCTAAGTGGGGCTGAGAGTGAGACCAAACCTTTGGTCTAGGCCCTAGATACTCCAGGCCAGAGCCTTTTAATACTGTATGTTAAAAATCTATTATTTTTTCTAAGATCAAGCATGTATTAATATTGCAATGTTATGTTTTACCATTAGACTTCAGAATAAATAAATGAATTACTACTGATATTACAAGTCCATCAAAAAGGGTGTACTACATCATATTACAAAAGATAAAGAAGGCTGGCCTGCTGTAATTACTCACAATCCTGAATGTTAAGTGAGGGTCTGAAGTGTAGTGGGATTATGGTATGTTGTAATTATTTGTCCCGCCTACTGGTTTAATAAAAAGCCGATAGGCCAAAGGCAGACAGGAAGTGTGGGCGGAGCTACCAGCCTAAGAAAACTCTGGGAACATCTCAGAGCAGCGCAGAGACATCATAGAGACGTGACAGAGACACAATGATGAGACCGCAGCAGACGCAGAGGAAAGAAACTGAAAATGCTGCTCTGAGAAAAGGTTCCGAGTTATATAGCTGAACAAGATAAGAAAGATGGGTTAAAGAGTTAGCAAGCTATATGCCTGGGCCCTAGGTTGATCAGCGTAAAATAACATATGGTGTGGGACTGAGGGACTGCTGGTCAGTGGGTTAGAACCTCTGGTCTAGGCCCTAAAGTCCAGGCCAGAAACCTAATACAACACTGAAGTAGAAGTAAAAAGCATACGACACATAGTCTAACAATGGAGTTCACTTTCTAAAGGGCATCTTCAGAGGACCCCCTAACTGCCCTTTGAATAGTAAAGGTGAGGTGCATTATTTGAGCTCTGCAGCTCCCATCAGAAGTGGTATGTCTGGGAACACATAGAGCACACACAGTGTTTGCACAGTAGGACACAGGGCCAAGGCAACCTGCTGCTTTTTCCCATCAATCCTTGATAAACAGAATAGTATGCAGCACCCCAAAGACTACCTCGGTGGCAAGTTAAAAGTACTAAAAATACAACTTAAAGAAAGGAAAAAAATCTGGGTCCTACCTAAAAAGTTACTGCTTACATTTTTGGTGTCTAAGGGAAGGAGTGTAATTTCTCAGTGATTAATTCATGGCAGTGCTAAGGGTTTATGTTGTGTGGGTGGTACTGGTTTATTTGTAAGGGAAATTTTAATCTGCAGTACTTGTTCTTCTGGGTCAGGCCTTGCTAAAACAAAGCTAGAATCCAGTACTTCCTACTATACATCAAACATATTGTTTGGAAAAAAAAACCAATTCCTTATATATTCAAACTTCTTTCTTAATCCCTGTAAACCTTACCAGGCAATTGCTTCCATCATCATGACACTCCATCAGGCAGAATAGCAGCCTATAGTTGGGGTAGGAGCTGTTGCACAAAAGGACAGAGGTGAAGAAGCTGGGTATAAGGCGTTGGAAATTAAAACAGTACGTCTAGCAGGTGACAGATGAGTAGATTTTTACAGTGCAGCTGCCTGTTGGAGTGGATGAACTTCTGACCTAGAACCTGGGATGACGCTCTGGACCTCCCTGATGATAACCATGTTTGCTAATGAAACTGCTCATATGTATCAGTGCAGAAAATTAAATAGACTAAACTTAAGGATGGCCAGAGGCAGAGAGAGAATGCCAACGAAGTTGCTGGCTGATCCTTGAGAGCACAGGGCCTTCCTCCATCAGTCAACACCAGCCTCTTAAGAGCCAGCTAAAGATTTTATAATAGTTTAAACATCTCAATGATGTCACAGGTCAACATTGACATGATTATAGCTTAGGGTTTCAATATTTTTACTTCTTTACAAAATTAAAGAAAGTTTGTCTTACTTATGCCTCTTAAAAATAAACATATTTCTGTTTGGTTGTTCTGGGAGGTCTGTTCTTTTAAATAGTTTAAATATTTCAAATTTAAAATCGTAATTAATTACTATTTTTGAAGGGAGGATTATATCTTGGGGAGGGGAGAGGTGTGTGTGGGGATACTGGGGGAAGTGGAGGTAAGGGAAACTGTGGTCTGGATTTAATATCTATAAGGATTAAAAATAAAATAAACAAACCTGTTTCAACTTCATTTATAGTCACATGCTGTTACACTTTATATTAAAGGGAATTTAAAATAGCTTGTGAGGTAGATGAACAGAAGAGTGCAGATTATAATATCTATGAAACTAAAAGAAATTGTGGTCTCCCCCCAATTTTTTTGGTTAGGTTGTATTGAGGTGTACATTATGTATGTGTATTTAAAAATTGTATGTTCATGCATTTTGATTCCACAAAATGTTTACTTTTGTTTTAAATATCTGTCCTAACTACATTTAGTTGTAGTTGACTCCCTCTACTGGATAAAAATGATATTTTAAAAAGTAAAAAAAACCTACATTTTTCTTCATTATTCTGATACATGAAACAAAGTTAATTTTTCCTATTTCTGACATATCAATATCACCAAAATCAGAGGGAAAACAAGTGCCTTAGCATTATGGCACAATGGTAAATGGATCAGCTAGGGTACAACTCTTACCCATAGTTCCTGGTAACCATTTTGATGGCCAAAGGTGATCAGAGCTGAAGACAGGACCTGTAAATACATATCTATCTTACAGAGTATAAATATTCATAAACTCCACAGCATTGTTTAATTAATTACTTGGTTATAGGCACAATAATTAGTCATGAGAGTCTACTGATGTTCCTGAATGCTTTGAGGGGCTGGAGACTGCATATTATGAATTGCACAGGAAAAACAAATGAGTGTCTGTGTGTGCTATCTTGTAAATGCTGAGAGTCCACGATTGCATTCTGCATTATGTGGACTTCTAATATGTGACACTGAACACATAACAACAGCATTTTAAAAGAAAGCAAATGTCAGTGTGCAGCTATGTCAAAAGACTA
Organism: Sigmodon hispidus; assembly: GCA_004025045.1. Classification (NCBI taxonomy): domain Eukaryota; kingdom Metazoa; phylum Chordata; class Mammalia; order Rodentia; family Cricetidae; genus Sigmodon; species Sigmodon hispidus. The sequence goes on from PVIH01003797.1 coordinate 85,654, forward strand.
GATAGCTCAACACAGTAAGAGACTGAGTTTAGTGAAATATTTATATTATCTTGTAAGGAGCTGTATTAGATTTTAGAAAACCTGTTTTCCCAGTTCATGTCTGGTCATTTGATACAAGTTGTAGTGGATCTTTAGAGTAATATATAAAATAAAAACACTACTGTCATTTTATACATGAGAAAACTGAGACTCAGTGTGACTTATGGCTATCCCGTGGCACAATCAGGGAACGGACTTGAGCTCTGATCTTCCAGCAGGAACTACACTGCTTTCCCAAACAGGGTGGGACAGAAGCTGAGTCACCTTAACAGTATCAGAAGGACAGAAAGGTGTTTGCTGAGACGAGCGTAAGCACGTGACTTTATGTCTAACAGCTGACCTATACTAATGACATCTGTATGAATTCAGATTTAGTTCAATGTAAGAAGGCCTTGCTTAATTTTCTGAGATTGTGACTTTCATATGGGTGGGGATGCTGGTTTTCACTGTTCCCCAGTACAATCCATGTGGTAGACTACACTCAATTATCTTGCAAAGTCATTATTAAATGAATATTGAATGAGATGCTGAGGAAAGAGAGGCAGTGAGCCCTAGTCACTTTGGGTACTTAGATGCTCTGTACAGGCCTGTATTTTCTCCTCCACAGCTAATGAAGTTCTCTAAATCAGGGCTGCATCATAATTCTATCCCCAACACCCACTTCCATCAATAGCAGGAACAGATGTTTGCAAATGGCAGTGCATGACTACAGAAATAAGTCTTAGGGATTCTTCAAACTCACTGTAGATTTTACTTCCTGGTCTAGAGACACAAATCAAGAGATCCAGGGCTCAGATGGAACAACATCACTATCCAAGAATGGTGGTGATTGTGTAATGTCCTGTACCAATTCTGAACAGCTAGAACAAGGTAGGTGTCTAACACCGAGAGAAAGCTCAATAAATCCAACACAAATAGGATTCTTCTAAGGACACAGAGGTTATAAATGTGTTTCATGTGTGCAGTTTAAAAACTGTATAAAATGTTTATTTTAGAATGCTTTTTATAAAACATGATGAATACAATACTAGGATTTCCAATACACTCCACATCCACTCTTCCCTTTTACTACTACCTTATTATAAAATGACAGATTTATCACAATAATGAACGCATGTTGATGTACTATCGACTACAATCCATGTTCCTTACATTTCCTTAGCTTTCACATTTAGTCTTTTTTTTTTTTTTTTGTACCAGGCTTTCTTCAATGAAACACACTGTGCACTATCACTGTGTCTTCAGGTCTTCCACTATGGCAATTTCTCAAACATGCCTTGACTTCATGTTCTTGAGAATCGTACTATACTCCTCAAGTAGAATTTATGTAAGGTTCAGCAATGAAGACATGAGGATTATAAGTTGCTAGAAGGAAGAGCAGAAAGAAGTGTCATTTCTACCATACTCTACCCAGCATTCAGAAGCAGCCTCAGCCAAGGCTGCATGAAGAGGTGTTGGCCGGATTTCTCTGTTACCATCTCTTCCTAAAATTTGCCTTCTGCCCTGCACCTTTTGGAAGGACATCAGCACCCATAACTCCCTCTGAAGGAGTAGGTTTGTGTTACAGTGCTCTATAATGTTTTTTGTAAAACCACCAGAGTGCAACTGCACAGCCAAAGTACCCAATTATGCCATAAGTGAGAAAATAAACAGTGTGATGAGAAGATGCACCCTTCACTTAGAAGTAGCTCTGGGAACTCTGAAAAAGAAGGGGGAGGAGAAGGATGTCGACAAGGAGGAGAGGTAAAGCATTATTGTCTAAACATTTTCATCAGCTAAATATTCTGTAGTTTTGTTTTTCACTAAAGACAAGTGAGCCAGGCATTATTCTCCTTCATGTCTTAGAAATATGTCTTGTTCTTGAGGTAAGTTAATATTTATTTGTTAATATCTTTGAGTGTGACATTTATAAACCCAGTGGATTTATTTCCTACCTATATATTAACCTCATGTCTATGGGCAATATGCAGAAAACCCTATGTGCCTTCCCTGAGAATTTAATGCTGCCTTGGCCCCTGAGTTAATGACATTAAATACAAAGGAGAAATTCTACCCACCCTTCTCTGTCATGCACTCTGCAAGGCCTTTATGATTAAGGACAATCTTAACATAAATAATGCACGATCAATAATGTAGCATACCAAGTTGCATTTAAAATATTCATGTGGGTTCTTCTTTAAAAATAAAACTACAAATTGCAATTCAGACTAAGGTTTTTGAAGGCAAAGGGGTACAATATTATGAATGAGCCTAAGTATTTCACTCCTCTCTCTGAAATCAATTTACACAGGAATCTTTCACAGGCTTCCCTGGCCTTTCTGGATTACCATAGCACTTTTGACTGTAGTACTACATAACATGATGCTTCTGAAAAATACTAGCTAATATACTTAGCTTGGCTCATATGGGGCAGACTTGTATTTGTGCCATCTGTTGTGATTTTATTGGAAATAACTTCTCCCTCATTCTTCAACTATAGTGAGGTAATTTACTAGTGCAGTAAAATGGCTTCTCCTATTGATCTAAAACTCAGGTAGCTTGATTTAGAGCTCATTTGCACAGATCCCTGCTTTAAGAAAAAGAATTATCAAAACCATTTGGTTAAAAATGAACAAAGAAATGAGGCCAAAGGATTTTAATGAAAGGTATTTTAAAAAAGGTCTTAACAGGGAGAAGTCAAACTTGCTAAAACAGATTCAGAATTGATGCATCCCAGCTGCCACTAGCAAATACATCTCATAAATATAACTTCCCATGTCCATGCACAAATTAGAAATACCTAAAAATTTATGAACATAATTAAATCATCAAGCAAGTTTTCTAAGCATATATACTTTATCTTACCATTGATTAACAGACGGGTTTATATCAAGATTTAAATTTTCTTAAGCTTTGTCATATATCAATAAAACAAAACTCATTAATAAAGCCTAAAATGCAGTAGCTATAGTAGTTATTAATGTTCAAATATTTTTAGTAAAAACTTTGAATGTACAATGATTCAAATATGACAATGATTCAAATACTAGAAAATTTATATATCTTATAAATTAAATGACTATAGTCTAAGAGCTCAATGCAAAAGTCATAGGTCAACTAAGAATCCACCTACCAATAATGCTTCTTTAGACTTCACAATAGGCTTGTTTGGGTTGTCTATATAAAATTCTATATGACCAAAGCATGGCTTAAATATCTCAACAGTTACTTTCCAAGTTGCATGAACACTTTGACTCACAGATTCTGAATAGATAAAATAAACCTGGATTGCTATTTGAACAGGACAAATCTCAGATGGTTTAGAAATCTTGTAATTTTTGCCCCTCAAGTAAATAGCAGAACAACCATATGGGTGAAAACCCACAGAGTTTAGTTATCCACAACTTGAACTTTGCTTGCCTGTGCAAATGACAAAGACATCAAAAGTGACAAGCCATCTTTGTTTTTTAATTAGGGTATTTTCAATATTAACATGCTATATATTTTTTGCTGAATATTCAGTGGCATAAAGAAGATCATGAAGTCTGATTTTGGGTCCTAACTTACATGTCCATGTTTCATATTTATACTTGGTACTAAAGAAGTAGAAAGGTATTTCATCTTAGAAATCATTAAGCATTACTATATTTTAGTCAAAGGAAATGAAGTGTGGTAAGAAATAAATCCTTTGAAACTGTAATTTTATATTCTTGCTGTAGCCATAAGTTTCTGGACTGGCCTAGCCCTGAGGTCCAGACTTCCTGCAGCTGCTTAGTCCCAATAATCACACAAAGGCTTATATTAATTACAAATGGATGGCTCAGGCTTCTTGCTAGCTAGCTCTTGCCTCTTAACGCATTTCTATTAATCTATGTCTAGCCACATGGCCCGTGGCTTACTTGTACTTTTACATCTTGTTTTCTTGGCAGCAGCTTACAGCATCTCCATGTGACTCTGCCCTTCTTCACCTATGCTTTGAATTCCCACCTACCACTAAGCTGCTTTGCCATAGGCCAGAGCAGTTTCTTTTTTATCCAGTTATACTCACAGTGTACAGAAAGACATCCCACACCATCTTGCAGTCAAATTCCAGTATCACACTTCTGACTGTGTAACCCGAGGAATAAATCAAGTTCATCTTAAACCACAGTTTTATCCCTGAAATCTTCACCTTCTAAAGCTTTTTGACAGCATGAAAAAGCTTGGCTTAGTGCTCATGACTGGCTATGAAGTTTTCATGTGATCACTGTGTATAGCAGGAAACTTTGCTCATCCATTTTGAATGCTAGAACTCACTGAGAACAGGGAGGGCCTTTGAAATCGATGTATTCATAGGACAATGTCAGCAAAGTGAGTGCAGGACAAATGATACCTAAAGAGTGATGAATAAGCACTAGATATGCAGAAAGTTCAACATATTTTCAGAGACCACTTCTCATCTATATCCTAAGCCTTTAAGCTAGAAAAAAAGAGAAAAGTCTGATAGACTTCTTTCCCATCTTCTAAAATAAACATCCATCCATCAGGTTTTCCTTCACTAGCTTGTATTACACAACAGTCATTTTTTTCTACTTTTTCAAATTAGTGCAAGGTAGCAATACATATATTGATATAAATCTGAATCAGAGCCTACCTAAGAAATAGGATAGTGCCAACCTGCTATACAAGGTTATAAGCCAGTGACCTCATTCCTCAATATGCAATTACTGGTCATTTACTTTGAGTCATGCAGTAAGCATGTTCTGGAAAACAGCAGTAATAAAATCAGTCTCTAATCATGGACTTTAAAATTTGGGAGCCATGTCTGTACACTGAAGTGTATCTGAGCCTTCTGGGAATCTTGGTTTTTCTAAAGAACAAAAGAGACAGAAGTTGACAAGGTTGTCTCCTGAAAGTCGTACTTTTAATAGTGCTGCCTACCTTGGGCTGCTATGTCCGTGGCCCATGTTACCACAAGGGGTCATAGGAATCTTGCATGTCAAAGACCTAGGGACCTGCTGAGCTGGCCCCACTCTTCACTGGCCTGGGATAGCTGGAATAGCCTTGCTCCTTGCTGGATAGTGCTACAGGAGGGCTGGCCCCACCCTTCAGAGAAGAGCTATCCTCACCCCTACCCTGCGCACTAACATGCATAGGCTATCACATTCTTTGCTCTTCATTCACAGTTTTTCAGTGATTCCTCTTTTCGTAACTTCTTTGACCTTTCTTTCCCTCTCCCAAAGTTAATTCATTCCTTCTATAATTATGTCTACGATGGGCAAATTTCTATCTTTGACAAATATAGCATATTACCATGTAATTGGTTGATTAATATGTCTTCTTCCCTTACGAGCTGTATTAGACTTCGTATCACTGACATAAGTATGGAGGAGGAATAAAGATTTATCTTAATTCAGAAGTTTTGGTCTATAGTACCTGAGTCTGTGGATTCTGGACTTGTGGGAGGCGGAGCATCATTGTGACTTAAGCATGTGATCACATAGTGCAAGAGAACACAGGAAGGGTCTAGAGAAAGGTACAGTTCACATGACATGTTTTTAGTGGTCTATTTCCTCCAATGAAGTTCTGCCCCCTAATTCTTCTACTTTCTAAAAATACTAACCTTTTGTACATCAGTTAAGGGATTAATCCATTAAATAGACCATACCTCTCTGAATCTAGTCATTTTTTGCAAAGTCACTATTTGATAACTACGGTATCAGAACATGTGCCTCTGGTCCCAGGACATGTGCCTATGTGGTACATTTCATTTTCAAACTATAGTACTAATAGAGGGGCTTTGTCAATAGCCTTGTACATCTCTGTATTCTGCTGCCTGTATGGCCATAAATCATTAAATTATCAATCTAAGTTAAAATATAATAGCATACTGTCAGAAATGGCTAGGACTCTCCTTAGACAAAGATGGTACTTAAAACTATCATTTAACTCTCCTGCTCTCATCCTCAGGGATGGCACACCTCTGCTCTCCCCCATGGAGTCAGCTCTAGTGTGCTGCCCGGGTGAGGTACACACCCTTGGTGAGGGGTGGGGCCATCTTTCCTGAGGGTATTAGGAAACAGCTTTCCCCTGAGGGGTGGGGCCAGCTATCCTGCAGCTCTATCTAGCCAAGGGCAGGATCAGCTATCCCAAGTCAATAAAGAGTGGGGCCAGCTCAACACAGCCCTTGGACTTCAACATGAATGATTCCTATGACCTCTTGTGGTAACATGAGTTATGAACATCAACATAGACCCCAGCTTCAGTGGGACCATGGACCCAGACATGGCTCATGGCAGCGTTCCAGTCCTAGATGTCACCATGGTCCCAGTGGTAGAACAGGCCACCCAGAACAGTATAGTCCAGTAGCATCATGGCTCTTAGACAACAACATGATCTCAGATGTCTGACCAGACCTCAGATATCCACATGAACTTTGCTGGTATCAGGAGCCACGAACATTGACTTAGATTCTAGTTACTGTAGGGTCATGGACTCAGACATGGCCCTTGGCAGCAAACCCAGCATGGATGATGACATCATGACCCCAGGTGACAGTGCTGACCACTTAAATTGGCACAGCCCCATCACCTGCAGCATAGCCACTAGCTGTGGTCTCAGGTTGCAAACTACACCCTGGGCATCTGTGTGGCCTTTGGTGGCAGCATGGGCCACAAAACAGACTCCAGCTATGATAGGATCATGGAACCAGACATAGTCCTCAGCAATAGCCCAAACCTAGATGTCACCCTGGTCCCATGTGGTAGTATGGGCCACTCAGACCAACATAACCCCCATGGCAGCATGGCCCTCAGATACACACATGGCCCGAGGTAGTGCCCTGGACTACATGCCTCTCAGTGGTGACAGGAACCACAGGTATCAACACAGGGCCCCCTTGGAAGCTTTGGGGCCTTGGACCAAGACTTGCTCCTTGGCAACAGTCCAGGCCCAGACATCACTTTGGACTCAGATGACAAGCAAGTCACTCACATCGGCCTGATCCTTACCACCCTCACCTCTTCAGATTCACCTCTCTTTCCAGCCCATAAATCCTTCACTTCTCTCTTCCATTTCCCCACTGTGTACTGCCTAACCATAATGGTGCCCACCCACCTGACACCTGAAAGTATGAGAGCAGCAGAGCTGACCCCACCCTTCCTCATTTGCCATTTGGATGTCTTCCTCCCTCTGGCTTCTTAGTACTTGAAGTAGGTGAGAGAGCTGGACCCAGAATCACCAGAGAGAGATAGAGAGCTAGCCTGTCCATTACCAGCTGCAGCACACAGGAGAGCAGGCTCTGTACCCTGCCTGGGCAACACATTAGACCTGACACTGTTGTCAATAATGCAGGGAGTGAGGGCCTAAGAGCCAGAGAGCTGCTCTTACCCCACCACTGAATGTTCCCTACAGCAATCAGAAGAGAGGATCCAGCTCCTTGCCTGAACAGAGCAGCAGAGATGGCCCTGATGGTATGAGTGTGGTAAGCCAGACCTGAGTGTCTGAAAGCAGAACTGGCCCCACTCCTTGTGGCAGGCTGCATTGGCTAGGGTAGCCAAGGCAGGGCTGGAGAATGCTCCCTAGTAATGACTCTGAAGGAAAGCTGTCAGGGTGACCAACTCAGCTGCCATCCAGGCCCAGAACCAGGGCTATGAGGTAGCCCACCCAAACATCCATCTTATCTCTGAACTGTTGGATCATGTGATGGCGACACATCTACAGAACCAAACCTGCAGGATCTCCACGAACACAGGACAACAACAGAATGTCCCAGAGGAACCCCAGTCAGAGCCCATCATTGATAGTACAGCAGAAGTCAGAGGCCTTGAACCACCGCACCAATGAGTCATAGCAATGAACACTTACAGGTAAAGATGAATGGGCTAAAGAGAAAACTCATTCGCAGGGCCACACTATAGCTTCCACCTTCCACAATAAGATTTTTCTCCTGTATTTTTTTTTGGCTTGGGTTTTCCTTTTAAATTTTCTTTGTTTCTGTGGGGAAGGTTGGAAGGCAGAGGGGGGGAAGGAGGGAATATGAAGATAAATGAGACAGGGATGCATGATGAGAACTTTGTGAAGAATCAGAGAAAGTTAAAAAGACAAAAAACAAAATATATTTAAATTCACTCCATCAATTCCTTGGCCCAGGACAATTCAGCCCTATACATTATAGGGTTGTTTCACAGGACAGAATTTTACTGGATTGAAATTTTTTTATCTGATGTCTTCAGCTGTGATTTTTTTTTTCAGTCCAAAAATTGGTATCCTAACTCTATTTGAAACATTACATTAGTTTTACTTTCAAAATCGAATCACTATTTCAGTTTGGTCTGATTTGAACCAATGAACACTTTAAAAAATAAATCAAATAAAATTAGGATCCAATTCACAATTTAAGGGTTTGAGGTACTCAGAGTGTAAAATATTTGAAGATCAAAAAAAAAAAAAAAACAAAACTTCTATCTACACTGTATTTTATTAAAATTGGTAATTTAACTCTGACATTCTTAGCAGTATTCAAGAGATCAAAACTAGGGCCTATACATAACCTGACAGATCAGTAAATAGATCACAAAATCTCAACTTCTTTGTAATTGTCAAATTACCTTTTCAAATAAGACCAGCAAAAATAGTTTATTTCTTTGCAGCTTTTGAAATATTAAAAAGTAATTATTAAATAAACATTGCCAGGAAGTTTATACCATTGAGTCCTATTTGCTAAACAGTTAGGAAAACTTCTAAAAATGTTATACATTGTGTGTACTGTGAACCGGGTTCCCTATCTTTCAGGTGGTCAGTCCCAATAAAGTTAAGTTACATTTGATTCTTCTGTTACCATATACCCACTCACTCATTGGTCAATTGAACCACAAAAGTCTCTAGAGACGCTCCCCTCTTTCCTGTTCCAACCCACTGGTCTGATGAAAGCCTTCAGTTTGCCTCTGAACTGAAGCCAGTGAGTTCTATAAAGACCCATAGGATATGCTCTTGTCTTAGTTAGGGTTTTATTGCTATGAAGAGACACCATGGTCATAGCAACACTTATAAGGGAAATATTTAATTGAGGAAACTTGCTTAGAGTTTCATAGGTTCTGTCCATCGTCATCGTGGTGGGGAGCCTGGTGGCATACAGGCAGATGTGGTGCTGCAGGAGTGGCTAAGAGCCCTACATCACACAGGCAACAAAAAGTTGACTAAGATACTGTGTGGCATCCTGAGCATAGGAAACCTCAAAGACCCCCTCCACCACCACCTCTCCATACACAAAATGACACACATCATCCAACACGGTCATACCCATCCCAACAAAGCCACATGCCCTAATAGTGCCATTCCCTATGAGATCATGATGGCCAACTACATTCAAACAACCACATATCTGTACTATTTTCTGTTGCTAAGATTATAAAAATACAGTCTTCAGCAAGGTACATGCGATTGTTCATGATCATCTTCACAGCTGACTTCATATTTGTCTCTGACATATCAGATATAATAATTGCTGTATTACTTGTGCTCTCTAGAACTCATTGTGTGGAATTGCTTTTTCTCAGATTGCCTTCTTCCTGCCATGGTCCCCAGGACCCTCTCCTTAAACAGGGGCACCACATTCTTACTTCATCCATTAGATCTTACTGTCAGTACATTTCAATAGCTTTAGAATGGCTGTTTGATTTATATATATATATATATATATATATATATATATATATATATATATGTAATTTCTGCCAGTCCATCTGTCTTCCTTCTAGATAAAACACTGTTGACAGGAATGGTTCTTTTCATCTTTGTTACCCTGTGGCAAAAGGTTTGCCTGGAGTGAGGCAGATAGTCACTCCTTATAAGTTGAATAAATGAACACTTCCTTACCTTTAACAAAAACTGATTTTTAGAAAAACTGTGACAGAAAACTGCAGACATGTAAAAGTGGGCACCAGCTGCAGTGACCAAGATCCAGATCAGTGGTTCTCAACCTGTGAGCTGCGACCGGGGGAGAACAACCCATTCACAGGGGTCCCCTAAGACATAGATATTCATATTATGATTCATAACAGTAGCAAACTTACAGTCATAAAGTAGCAACAAAAATAATTTTATGGTTGGGGTCACCACAACATGGGGAACTGTATTAAAGGGTTGTAGCATTAGGAAGGTTGAGAATCACTGATCTAGATTAAGGTATGAAATTGCTGCTGCCTCCCTCAGCCTCTTCCTTCTTTTACCCTATTTTTTACCAACTCTGAAGTCAAAACTTTGATGAAGATACTTGAGATCTAGAAGTTTAGGAGGTTGTAGCTACTTGAAATAATTTAAGTGTGTGTTTCTCAGGAGGGGCGTTTTATTGAGGCCAGCCAGTCTCTGGGTAGTCCTCTGGCCGAAAGGAACACTGTTTATCCAGGGTAAATATTTTACCTGGCTATCTACATGTCATCTCATAGATGGTGTTTTCTAGAATTATTTATGCCCACTCCTGCAAAGTAAGATTTGCTCTGGTTGATTTATGTAAGCTCACAGTAATTTCCTATGAGAAATGAAATACCCTTAATTTTCTAGTGTCAGTTCCTTTATCTAACACTGCTATACACCCCCCTCTCCTTTCTGTGTTAAATATACCAACAACAACCTACTTTGAAGTGTAAAAGCAAAAGCATAAAAATCCAAGTACTTTTCTTATATTTATCCCAAACCTACATGAATATATTTAAATTACATTGTTCCTTTATCAAGTATGAACAGTTTGAAGGTTTTAATCAGGAAAGAAGATGATCTGATGTTTTAGTGATTGATTTCCCTATCTGATTACTTTTTCTCTTCTCCTGGGAACTGACAGACATCCAGGATCACTGTAGGTGAGGAGATGGAGGTCCCAGGAGGCAGCTCTGGGAATCTGAATGGGGGAATATTCATGAAGGAGGCTGGGTATCACACAAGCTGAGCACCATCATTTTAGGCCTACCAGTTTCTCAAAAAACAGTCTTCCAAGTAAGTGTGTAGGTGAGAAGCATATGTATTTAGGTCTTAGAAGGACTAAGTTAAATTCCAAAGGCCTCTGTCCCACTGTGATTTTGAAAATGAGATAATGTCCAGGAGCACCACCATAGGAGGAGGACATTTAGAGGGAAAGTTCTGTATTTCACCTCTTGACTCACTTTTTTGATAGCATCATGCATTCCCTGCCATGAACTCTTAAGATATGAAGGAATCCAATTTGGGCCTGATGATTCTCCTCCTTACCCTTTCCACAAGCTAATTCCCACATCCCAGCAGGAATTTGATCCAGATTATAAAAATGTGATATGATGAGATTACACAAATGTGATTAATATTTATATAATTATATTTTTATGATAGGATAAGGTCTAAATTCTCAAAACCCTAGTCCTGAGTGATCTCTCAATCTGTTAACTTATTTTAGGATTGAAAACAGTCTCTACTAGCCCTAGAAAGGAAAACCCAATAAGTTAAAGATTATAAGCATCAACCTGTTCTCATTCCTCGACAATTCATGTCAGAAAATGATATGTCTTGAATTTTGTAGACAGAGGGCAGTATGTACAAGCTAACTGTATAAGTGTGCCAATTTTACAGGAAAGACTTCATGTGAGACATCTTATGTAATGTGACTTTTAAGCATCAAAGCTTCATGTAGACATTTATACTCAGAATTTTCAGTCACTGTAAAAAAAAATCACTATGTGGCTCAGGGAAGTGTTTATTGCTTGATTTCAGAAAATGTATGCATCTGATGTCATCATAGCTTTGGAAATGGTAAACACACAGATGTGAGGACCAGCAGAGTGCCAGAAAACTCAGTAGTTAAAAATGATAACCTATCTTGCCATTCTCTGTCATTATGGAAATGCAAGAAATGTGTTGCCAAAGTGATTTATTTATATTAGTGCATTGAGAGAAAATTGAAAATATAATCTTCAGCAGACCATTCTAAAAATTACCTATGCCTTAAAATGGTGATATGTATTCAAAAGTAACCATGTTAGTCTTTTCTTGAAATGTTCATGGTATTGCATTAAAATCTAACATACAAGCATGGACAAATAAAATTAATTTAGTGGAGCTTAAGAGATATTTACTTTAAATATCTTTGAGTGTTTGGGAAGAAGTATGTTACCAATTCTTGTGTTTTAGAAGATAATTAGTAGTTTCTCTGTAGAAGGTAATAGTTGAGTGGTACAACTGTTTCCTCAAAAAGTATGTTCACAGGTATAGGATTTGATCAGTGCTTTCCAGGGTTATCACAGTACAGTTTCCATGGAGATGCCTCTTTGACAACAGACTTCAGCAGTTGTCTTGCAATTTTCTTTAAACCTGTAGCTAGTCTCTCGGTGTAGATTCTTCCCAATGTTCAGAAAGAGGTTAGCTGTCCTCCTGGATTATAGCCACTGATTCTGAGCTACCATCACAGAAGAAATAAGACATGAGATGAAGAAGCTTCCAGTACAAAATTAAAGTGATTTTATTTTTATTTTTTTCATTTTGTTAAGCCTAAGAATCTACTCTAACTCCACTATGTACAGACAGAGCACACCAACGTAGTTAATGTTCAAAGTTTTTTTTCCCCTAATGAAAGGATGGTAATAATTAAGACTAAAATCTCCCAAACTATGTTTCTAAAATTAAATTCCTTACTGTGCCCCTCAACAACTGGTGCCTCTGCAAGCTCATGAAGAAGATAGATAAACACAGCAAGACATCATTCCCCCTGTGCAAATTTCCACTACCCACTTCGTTCTTTATATCTATACAGGAAGGAAGATGTGTGTATAAATTTTTGATCTTTTCTAATAGAGCACCCCCAAGATGTATAAATCTTCATGGAAATCTTTCTACACCACATGATGTAGACAAAGGATGACTATGTAATTTATTGTCCAATTAGGAAAATTTTCAGAATAAAAGGAGTTGCCACTAATAGCAATTACTAGGAAAAGGGCATGCTGGGACTCTCTGGAAAGATATAATTGGCTCAGTGTAGAGGCATAAAACAAAACAAAACACTTTGAGAGCTAAAGATAATAGAAGGATAGTCATAACACTGATTTCCACACTTGAAGATTATAATACATAAGGATGACAGATATTAGCTTGTGTTTCTCTAGAAGGCTATAATGATAACAAAGGGGAATTGCATTAAAGAAATTTTTCCCACTATGAAAATGAACCTTATGGCAATGAGATATATTCAAAATCACTACTGTTTCATTTGTAAGATTTGGGATGCTATTTTTATGCTCTATTCATAAGATATGGGGTGCCACATAGACAGATGCTAACCTGTGGTAAATGCAACAAGAAGTAGAAGCAGGTGACTTCTTGGAACCAGCCAGCACTCTCTGGTTCCATAATGTGACTAATAGGAACTTAAAAACACAAAGCCACAGATACCGTTGAAGCCAAAGAAACATAACTCTTCCAAGGCAGAAATCAAATGCCTGCTAATTTAACTCTTTCTATCTACTATTTACCATAGGTACTACCACCATTCAACACAAGACCAAACCTGAGCAACCGAGTTTCACATACATTAAACCCATTGCCATAGGACCTTCGTCTTGAAAGATGTTTTGACATCTATGAAAAATATTAGTGTCAGAAGCAGTAACATGAGAGTAAAATGAAAGACTTAGGTAGATTCATGGGACAATGAAAGGATAGTGTGGGAAGAATCCTGGAGGTCATTCAGGTTTCCTTTGCTCATTTCCTGAAAGATCATGGACCTCTGAATTGAATAAGAGCACTCGGTATAAGTTAGGCACAGAGTTGAAATCACAGCCTTGGTATGAGTCTGAGTGGAAAGCCCATAAAAAGTCAAATTATTTCACAAATTCTCACATAGAAAAACAATTTGAATTTATTTATTTCATTATATATATTTATATATACATAGTTCTCTCTCTCTCTCTCTCTCTCTCTCTCTCTCTCTCTCTCTCTCTCTCCCCCCCCCTCTGTGTGTGTGTGTGTGTGTGTGTGTGTGTGTGTGTATGCATGTGCACATAGGCCATAGAATAAATTCCAACTCTTCTGTTGCTCTGATAAGAAAATTTACTATCATGTGCTAATTTTGATTCTTGATGATGATAATCAGTAAAAGTGATTTTTTTTTGTTGTTTGTTTGTTTAAAAACAGGGATGTTACATAGTCATACAGCATCAGAGTATGTCACTGCACAGATTAGGTGAGATGGGAGATGAACCGACCAAGACCAAGCAGCCACAGTAGGGAGAAGGGCAATTCTAACCCCACGGTGATGCCTGAAAACAAGGACAAGAACACTGTCACTGTGATTGTGCTTACCTGTCCCCTATAAAAAGTTTTCCTTTGCCAAACACATTTTGGGACATTGGAACACTTTCTAGTAGAAAATAAAAACAACAATAAAGTGCAAAAATATCCCCAGAAATCCTGCATGTCCTATGCATAGTCTTTACTAAATTACTGGGTCAACAAAGGTGAGAATATAAATGAGGAGTTTGGTACACACACATATACATACACAATAAGGAGTTTGGTGCACGAAGACACACAAACACACACTCACACTTGTGCATGCACACACATGGCTTCCCCATGGAGTTTTCTTTTCTTTTTTTTTTTTTTTTTAAAAAAACTTTATTTATTTATTTGCCTTGGTGTTTGCCTGGAACTGGAACTACAGACAGTTGTTAGCTGCCATGTGGGTGCTGGGAATCGAACCCGGGTCCTCTGGAAGAGCAGAGGGTGCTCTTAACCGCTGAGCCATCTCTCCAGCCCCCGCCCCATGGAGTTTTCTAAGATGCTCTAAAACAACACGAAAACAAGTTTCTGGTGTTAAAACAATCTCAGATACAAAGAAAAGTAAGGAAAATACAAGATCAAAAACTGAGGTACCAAGAACTCATGGGGACCATTTCATGTAATCATCAACCACCAATCTTGAGAGCCGTTTCACAAACACACAGGAATGAACAATCGCAATGACTGGATGAAGAGATCCATTTCATTCACCAGGATGGCGAAACAGATGGAGTTGCAAAATGGTAGAAGAAACAATGAGTTAGGAAATAAAAACATCATGAGTCACGCAAATGGATTTTTATAGAAAGGACAGGGGGAGGCACCATGCCTTCCAGCCATCACACCTTACTATTCTTCCAGCTGCGGTAGTGCTCTGGGACTTATTCTATGCAGGAAACACTGGGGATTCATAAGTGAGAGAGTGTCAGTAGGTTCCTGTGTGGTCCCAAGTTGGAAGTCCTTTCTGGAAAGGTGGTTCTTCCCCACCCCCAGAGAAGATTCTGATATCTCAGAAGGCTTGTCATGTTTAATGACAGCCATTTCATTAAACATACCAACACAGATTTTAGCAAAGAGTATCTGTGACAGTTTCATAGAAGGGAGACACATGGGCATGCTATCAATCCCTTACACGAACCCAGCACAGAACGGTTTGGCCTTTTAAGGTCTAATCCAAGGTAGACCTCAGACCAGAAGCTGTCTAACCAGTGTTTTTGGAGGTGTTAACTTGAAGCTGTCTTTTTCTCTTGCTATCCTGATCTGGAAGGCACATGTGGTAGAGGTGATATTGCAAGATGGAAGTTGTCTGGGTCATAGAGAGTCTCAAGTATTCACTGTGGATTCATAGAAAGCCTGCCCTGGGAAAAAAATGAAGCTGATGTGGGTTGCACCCACATGCTTTCCAATGTACCCAAGATAAGGAAAATGTTGGATTTTCTTTTACTCTGTCTCCACATTGGAATGTCAAATGTTGCTGTTGTTTTTCTATTACTATTTTGGAGGGCCCACCACCAAGCTCCCAAATAAATAACACCCAGAGAGAGGCTTGTTGTTAATTATAAACTCCTGGCCTTAGCGTGACTTGTTTCTTGCTAGCTTTTATTAACTTTAAATTATCCCATCAACCTTTTGCCTGTGGACTTTTTACTTTATAATCTTATTTTTTTTTAACTTTTGTAAATCTTAATTTTACTCTTACTCCAGAGCTGGCTATGTGGCTGAGTGGCTGTGTGGCTGTGTGGCTGTGTGGCTGTGTGGCTGTGTGGTTGTGTGGCTGTGTGGCTGTGTGGCTGTGTGGCTGTGTGGCTGTGTGGCTATGTGGCTGAGTGGCTGTGTGGCTGTGTAGCTGTGTGGTTGTGTGGCTGTGTGACTGAGTGGTGGTGTGGCTGTGTGGCTGAGCGGCTGTGTGGTTATGTGGCTGTGTGGCTGAGCGGCTGTGTGGCTGTGTGGTTATGTGGCTGTGTGTCTGTGTGGCTGTGTGTCTGTGTGGCTGTGTGGCTGTGTGGCTGAGTGGCTAAGTGGCTGTGTGGCTGTGTGGCTGTGTGGCTGAGTGGCTGGCCCCTGGAGTCTTCAACTACTTTTCTTCTCCTTTCTCCTTCTTCTCCATCCTCTATCTCTCTACTCCTCCCAGATTTCTCTTTCTACTTATTTTCTCTGCCAGCCAGCCCTGCCTATCTACTCTTCTGCCTTGCTATTGGCCATTGAGGTTTTTATTAGACCAATCCTGTGGTTTCAACAGGATAAGTAACACAGGGTTAAACAAATGCAACATAAACAAAACACGTCTTAACATAATATTCTACAACATGGGAGTACTGAATGTCAGAAAGTCATGGCATCTTTCTATCCCTCAGAGTGATAATTTCACTTCATGAGAGTGCCGAGCATTCAAGTCATCCTTACTAGTGCTTGACCTTTATTTACTTAAAGAAACTGATAGAAAGTCTGCTGAAAAAAAAAACTGTAAAACTGAGGGAATTGAGATGGATAATATGTAAGCTATTGTATTATTTTTTCCCACAGAAAATGTTCAACATTTTCTCTAGATATAGTAGCTGGTGATGTTTAGCTGGAAGTGAACCAGAAAGTATATGGACCTGACTGGCAGGCTATGATCAGTACATGTCTCTCCCACAGAGAAAGATGCCAGAATTATTAGAAACTGTCTAACTTGAATGACTGTTAATTCAGATTCTTCTGCTTTAGGATAAAACTGTCTTACGACGAGCGTTTCTGTTTTACACAATGGGTCTGAGGGAATAACCAATTATATTACAAAAGGCTTATCACCCATTTATAATTGATCTGGCCTTTAATGGTCACCAAAGTGAGCTGTCATAAAGCTAGAATATTTTGTGTTCACATAAGCCCTGTAGTATATTGCAATCATATAGGGAAACAACACTCAGCTGTGCAAGTTATTTTTAGCTCAGTTCTCAAGGCATCACTGAGCTGGAGGAATCTGAGGAGGTAAAGCGAAATACCTTCATTTTGTCCATTAAGTTGGATCAGCTGGAGCCTAAGAGTGATACCAGTTATAAGGAGTAACTACAGAGATCCACAGTGACCTACACACTGCTCAGACCTCTTAGTGTATGCATACTCCCGGATTTCAGGGTCAAGATTGCCTGGGTTTGCCAGAATGCAAGCACATGGGCATGATGGACATTAAAAGGAAACATGTCCACTTTTAAGGAAAAGCAGAAGGAAGCAATGCCACAAAGACTTCCAGGACCTGGCGAAGGATGTGCACTCTTCGCCTCCTGATTTGTGCTGTCTCTGGGTAGAATCAGTAGGACAGACTTCTGTATTAGGGTTCTTTAGGGCCACAGAATGAATGATTATGGAATGAATCCCTCTCTCTCTCTCTATATATATATATATACATATATATATGCATGCATAAAAACATATATAAGAGAATTTATTGGAATGACTTAAAGGCTGCAATCCAACAATGGCTAGTTATGAAAGGAAAGTCCAAGAATCCATTAGTTGCTCATGAGGCTAGGTGTCTCAGCTGGCCTAATGGGATCCCGAAGAAGGAATGGATGTACTGAGAAGGCAAGAACAAGCAGGTGAGGAACGAATCCTTCCTTAATGTGTGACCAGATTAAAAGCCTCTGTCACCTGGCCTCAAGGTGTGGATTAAAGACATGTTGTCTTCCATCCTCAAGATCAGATCACAAAGTGTGCCCTTCATTTCTGGATTCGAGTTCATTCTGGATATAGTCAGGCTGACAACCAAAAATAGCCATCACAATCTCTTCTTTCTGACATTCTCTGGGGGACTCCTGATCCCCTGAAAGAAGGATGGAGAACTGAGACCCTAGGCACCAGCACATACTTCTGCTGAGGCCTCTTCCTCCATGTGCTAATGAGGGAACATAGGCTGATCGGCTGCTGATGCAGAGAGAGAGAGAGGGAGGGAGGGAGGGAGGGAGAGAGAGAGAGAGAGAGAGAGAGAGAGAGAGAGAGAGAGAGAGAGAACCTGCAGCCAACTAGAACCTGAAACTAAGCACTAAGCTGACCCTGGATGCCTGTAGGCCACAGGTATACAGGTATGCAGAATAAATGAAACTGAACTGAGATGCTGGGGTTATCAGTTATGTTGTATTAATGGACCAAAATGGGCAACGAAGAAAAGGGATGCCTGCATGTTATTTCCCCAGCCACTGCCAATTCTCCATGTTTTAAATACATGGCCTCCAGACAGAGATAAAAAAGGAACAGAAATATTATCAAAATGAAGAGATAGAGACAAGTATCTACAGATAAGATGAAATAGATGAAATGAATCCACTAAGCTGGATATAAATTCTGGGGAGCTCGTGATATTCTCAAAGAAGTCTGGGAAATTCTCTAAAGAGAAGAGGTAAGCTTCCCTAGCATCACGGGTAAAAGGAAAAGTTTGTGTTTGTGTTTCTGTGCTGTCCTTGATGATGCTAAACTTGAACCTCAGATCAGTTCTGAATTGTCCTGAATTGTCTGAAAAGTCCTGAATTCAGAAAGGTTAATTAATATTTATATGTATTAATATGATTTTATAGATGAGATCTCAGAGTTAGGAAAAAAAACAAAATGCTACAGCATAATACCACAAAGACAAAAGATTCATTTTGAAAGCTCCTGTGTTACTAAAGAAAAAGTTTAGATTTTTGATGTCTACTTTATTCTCTTGAAGACAGTAGATGTGGAGAGACGGCTCGATGAATACGTTTGCTAAAAAACAAAGTTCAGTGCCCCAGCATTACAAAAATGCCAGGCAGGTGCTGTGTATGGCTTCCTAGCTGTTATCTCAGAGGTAGGGAGTTGAGACAAAGTATTCTCAGTGTGAACAAGTCAGTCAGACTAGCCAAATCTGTGAATCCTGAGCTCAAGTGTGTTACCTTGCTTCAATATATAAGGTGGATAGCAATCTATATAAGGTAAATAGGGGTCTAGGAGTCATCTAGCATTAACCTTGAGCCTCTGCAAGCATGTGCACACACATGCAAGCACACACACACACACACATACACACACGCACACACTGAACCCACACATAAGTGAATATGCACACACACATGCACACTGTACACACATGAACAAAGAAAGAGTTTTGAAAATTCTAAGCCTACTTTTGATTTTAAGGTTTAGGTGCCTTCTACACCATGGGATTTCTCTCTTACAAAAGAGTTTAAAGGCAATAAATGCACAGCTAGGGTGTTGTCTCGGAACAACACAGACGAAGGTCCCTGTCTAGTTGGCTCACAATTCTGAGCACACGGTTCTTTGTCTTCCTTAAGTTCTGGAGTGTTTCTCTAATACCAAGTTATGAACTACAAATTATGGAAGCACAGAGAGAAAACAAGGGAAATCATACAATTTGCAAGGGCACTTTTTAGACAGTCCATGTGACAGTTTAGTCTGCATCATTAGTCAGAATACAGATTCATATGTAACTTTGAGGTTATGTACCCATGTTAAAAAGAAAAGCAGGGTTGGGTTACCAAAGACGGAAAAGAGAGGTCAGAAAAAAGGTACTTGCAATGTATCTGGCACCATGCTATGGATATGACATAAGTGGCTTTAAATATATATATATATATATATATATATATATATATATATATAAATCTTGAATAGTGGTTCTCAACAAGTGGGTTGTGATCCTCCCCGGGTTGAGTTACTGTTTTACAGGGGTTACCTAATATAATGACTGGGAAACATAGATATTTACATTACAGTTCATAACAATGGCAATGAAAGTAATTTTATGGCTGGCAGTCACAACATGAGGAGCTGTATGAAAGGGTCACAGAATTAGGAAGGCTGAGAACCACTGCTCTAGAATGAAGGACAAGGGTATTTTCCAATTTACAGAATGGAGACTTGAAGTACGCAACTAATTTGAGTACAAGATGATCACAGAGACCAGAAACTCAAGTTTCTGATGTTAAGACTCAAGGCTGATCATGGCTGGCTTTGGAGCACCACATTTCTTTAAGGTTAAGCACATAATTCTGGATATAGACATTTGGTTTATGCTCATAATCTCCACTTTGCCATTTTCTATCTAAATAAATATTTAGAAAACTGTGCATCTACTTAATCATAAAAACAGTGGTTAGCACACAGTCTCATATATATTATATATAACTAATATATAATTATGTATATAATATATAATCATATATAATATATAATGAATGTAGAATAAATGAAGTATAAAATTAGAACAGTTATTAGTAATTATATTTTTAATCTACTTTTTAAGACACTTGTACCAAAATAATGGCTTTTCATTTGCTATTATATAGTATTTTTTCAGCACCTTATACAATTTTGTACTCTGAATTCTTATTACAAGATCTCATCTATCACTAATGGCTAGTAGTGGTTCTTAAAATATTGGAAATTATTTCATAAATCGCTATGATTGCAAATAAAAAAACTGTGTAATGCAACTTAGTGGAACATTCCAAGAGCAGAGACAATGATTGGGAAACACACTATTTATTGTTTAAGGTCAAATTTACAATTTGTTATTAACCTAAAGATCAATAGCAATCTCCCAAGTTTACAAAAGTTAGAATTATCTGTCCCCAAAAGCTCAAATTTCAAAATTATATAGGGTTCATGCATCCTCTTAAAAGTAGGCCAGTCAAACCAGATACAAATGTTTAATCTAGAATAAATGTATTCTTAACCTAGTGTTTGGCTGAACACTAGCCTAAGAATAGGTTGCCAAGAGAGTCATCTACGAAGCAGACATTTATCTCAGATGTGGTATTTTCTATATCAATTGTATGGAGCAAGATGCCAAAACATAACACTGAGTTGGGATGCAGGAAATAGATTAATCATTTCAAATTTGCCTATATATGCATCTAATAGCTAATCTTAATAGGCAACCTGACCTACCCAAGAACAGGAACCTCAGTTGAGAGAAGGTCTTCATCCAATTGGCCCGTGAGCGTGTCTGTGGGTCATTTGTTGATTGCTAATTGATGCAGGGGGGCCAAGCCCTCTGTAGGAAGTGCCATTCAGGGACAAGTAGATCTGGGCTGTGTTAAGAAAAGCAGCTGAGCAAGCCAAGAGAAGCAAGCAAGTGGTGTTCTTTCCTGGTCTTTGCTTCAGTGTCAATCTTACATTTCCCTGATTAACTGTAACCTATAAACCAAATAAACCCTTCTTCCTGAATTATTTTTGGCAATAATGCTTACCATAGCAACAGAAAGCAATTTAGAATGCTACGTATGTTAAATAATCTTCTTACCTTCTTGCCTTTGCCCACATTATCTCTCATTGAAAATTTAACCAGATCATATCTGCATGGGATATGCAGTCCCACTGGGAAGAAAAGGCACTGTGCCAATATGGAGAGCATGTTTATGAGCATTAAAATTAAAGAAATTTCTTACCTTGGTTGGCTGTGATGGTTTTAATAGGAATGGCCTACACAGACTCTATGCTTGACCATAGAGAATGGTACTATTAATAAGTGTGGCCTTGTTGAAGTGTGTCACCATGGAGATGGGCTTTTCAGTTCTCATATGCTCAAGCTATGCCCACTGTGGCATACAATCTCCTTCTGCTGTAAGATACAGGATTCTCAGCTCCTTCTGCAGCCCCATGTCTACCTGCATACTGACATGCTTCTTGCCATGATGATAATGGATGAAAGCTCTGAAACTGAATCATTTAAATCCCATTTAAAATGTTGAGAAAATGACTGCCTGATACCTGAAAGTCCTTTGACGTGAGCAAGTACGTGACTGACCAATACTGTGTGGCTTAAATGAGAATGGCCCCATCAGCTCAAATATTTGAATGCATAGTCACCAGCTGTTGGAACGGTTGAGGAAGAAGTGATATTCGTAATATTACTGGAAGAGGTGTGTCACTGGGGATGTGCTCTGAGATTTTAAAAGCCCACGCCAGGCCCAATGTCTCTCTCAGCCTGCAGATCAGGTAGCTCTCAGCTACTGCTCTAGCACATGCCTGCTTGTTACCATGACAATCATGGTCTAATCCTCTGAAACTGTTAAACAAGCCCCCTGTTAAATGTTTTCATTTCTGAGGGTGCCTTGGATGTGGCTTCTTTTTATATCAATAAAACAGTGACTAATGGAAAGTCAGGAGACTAGCGGGAGACCAAAGGGAAGGGTATTTCAACAGGGGGAGATAGGATACCAGTGCCATGAAGGTGAGAAAGGAAATGACAGAGCTGTAAAGACGAAGTGAGGTGGGGGACAATGGAGACACCTTTGAAGATACTTTATGGATACGTGCTACTGTAGAAGCCTCCTGAAACACACATATACATATATGAGAAGGTTTAAATTGGACTTCCTTGATAATAGTGGGCAATGCCTGCCTGCTGACACACTTCTTGTCATGATGTTTATGGGCTAATTCTTTAAAACCACAATTAAGCCCCCAATTAAATGCTTTATCTTATAAGTAGCCTTGATCATGATGTGTCCTCACAGCAACAGAACAGTAACTATATTACTTATGGTCAAAATCTATGGTAGACTAGAGAAAATTAGGTCATAACTGTAAAATTTAAAGGCTGTAGAAGGGTTATATAACTTTGAGAATACCATGGTAACTTATAAAGGTATATTAAAAATTGTTAACATAGTAATTTCATGGTACATAGGCAGTACCACAATTTCTAAAAAATCTTAAGAATTTTTTCATGCAAAACAAATCCACTAGGTGAGTCAATTTGCATTAGCATATGCAATATATTGAGGATCTAACATAATTTTAAAATCATGCCTGCATCATACTTAAGATTTACAAGATATTTGTTTACATTAAGAAATTGAAAAATGTAGTATCTGATGAAAATATTTTTTTGCAGCTGACATGCAAGTATTCTATCCAAATGAATCTATATCAAATAATTTAAAGCACTAAAGTCACATAAAAATAATACTTAAAAATAGAATATTTAGCAAGCCATAAAATAGGTACTGGGCCTATTTTTTAAATCATGATTTGAGGCAATTTTGCTATCATTAAAAAAAATGAAACTTTCTGATGATTATATACTTATTGTTTAGTCATCTCTCTGAATCTCCTGAAAAATCAAAAATCTTTGAATGTCTCAAGCCCCTACATAAAATGGCACAATAGTTGCATATAACCTATGTAGATACCTCCACATTTTAAGACACTTCTAGCTCACAACTTTTTATACCATGGGTCACAACCCATATGAGATGGTGTAACTGAATGTGCCTTAGGTCTGGGTAGCACAAAATTTAACAAGTAAAGGTTTCCTGATCTTGCACTAAAAAAAATGAATAAAAATTCAAATGCATAAGGAATCTGGCAGTTTCTGGCAGTGCTCATCCATGTTGCATTGCATGCCTTCTCTGAGGCCCTGAGTTCTGAGCACAGGTTTGCTTTGCCATGTGTGTGGTATCACACCTCAGAGCACCAGCTCACATTCTAGACTAAGTAGTAAGAATTGCAGTGTTTCTACTGCACAGACAAAGTTGTCTGCTCTTAGAGAAAGTTAATTGCTGAATTACAGAATACAAAGACTTTCACTATTTTCCTACCATCACTCATTTCCATGAATGTACCAAATGACTATATATTTGGATTGAATTGTATAAGTGATTGATTTTGAAAATTGAAATTTGCATTGCTGACTTGAGAATCATAAAAATCTTTATGTGAATTGTCTTGGGGTAAAAACAGGATCTCCAACAATCTCTAAAATGACCCTAAATTTCCTTCTGACATTTAGCTCCACCTCTGTATGTAAAGTGACAATCTCAACATTGATACTTATAAAACTATCAATCAATCCCCAAAATGTTTCCTTCCATATAATATTCAGCCAATATTAATAGTTTGTGTAAAAATAAACAAGGACATTTCCATTGTTAATATGTACATCTTCTTCCTCTTTCATAATTGGTAAAACCATTCTTTACAAAGGAATTGTTTTAGAATAAAATTGTTAAAAATTTATTGTCAGTGTTTGATTTGTAGCCATATTTATATACCTACATACAGAGGATCACATATACTTTCCAGAAAAGAGTCGTAAATGAAAATGCATAAGAGGCTTGCATTGCTTTGCTTGCAATAAATAAATATAAATATAGTGTAAGCACTTGTGATACTATATTGTTTAAAGGATAACTACAAGACAACTAAGTCTGTACACATCAGAACAGATGCAGGGAGTTTTGTTCCTGAACATTTTTAGTTCATGTTTGGCTAAGTTCAATGGCAAGGAACTCAACCAATAAGAGACAACTCCATTTATGGTGGAAAATAGTGTAAGTTTCTAAGAAAGCTTAAGTTTGCTTCTACTTCTCAATAACTGTATCGAGAAACCAAAAGCTACCCAGGTAAACTCTGATGACGTCAAAGAACCAGAGCCAGACAGGGCGTGGTCTACTAAAAAGAGCCCAAGACGAGGAGAGAGCCCAAACCCTTTTTTGACCTGTGGCGTAGTTAAAAAAAGATCGCTCAATTTAGACCTCTCCTGCGTCCTGTTTCTCCCTTTTCCCCTCTAAATACCCTCTGTACCGTAAGTGGCTTTAAAATAATAAACATTACCTGAATATATAAATATAGCGGCCTGATAGCTTCCATGACAAATAACATATGCCATCAGGTAAAGCAAAGACAGCAAACTGCTAAGTCAACATCCCGTTGCTCCTTCCTTGAGATAAGTTTCTGAGAGATGCAAGTACACTTGGTTTATTAACTGTTTCCCACATGTTGAAGTTCACGTCAAGATCTTGTGCATGCATACTATGTGTGGTTGGAAATCTACAGATAGGTCCTTCAAACAGAAGGATGATGGCTGGGATGTGAGTCTTCTCCTTGACTTTCTCTCAGACATTCGGATGTTGGACTCTTAGTAAGCTCTGTCAGGGCCCCAGGCAACAACTATGTGTTAAAGATGCCAGATAGCAAAAGCATGAAGCTTTGCGACTCTCACTGGAAACCAGTAGTTCCATATGTGGGTCACAAACTTGAATCTCATTATGGGAGAGAAAGAGAAAAGCATCACATAATTTGTCAAAACCACCATCTCTGGTCTTTTTAATCCCGGCTGTATTTAGTGTCTAACTGATCCATCAGGTAAAGAAGGGGTGGGGAGTAGGGATGGATATGGCATCCACTGATAAGACATTCCTCTTCAAACTTTAATCAAGCAAGTCTTGTAGGACTTTAACATCATTGTGCAACATATGAAAGTTTTATTCTGAGGGAAATCAAAAGAGAAAGAGGAGCTCCTGCATGACATTTCTGAAGGAAGTCTGCTGAAAGCCTAAGAGTCATCGCTGCAGGGTATCGTTCGAAACACAGATGCTTACTGCTTTTTTTGCCAGGAGAGAGGTGGTTTTGTACATAAGCCACAAGTAGAAGAGGCACAAAGGAAATGTGCAGCCCTCACAGCAAAAGCAGCAGGAGTCAGAGTTGCTTGCTTTGTAAATCCTGTGATGTGAATGCTGTGCAGGCTGGGCTCTCAGAGGTCTAGCATAATAAAATCCCTATCGTAATTACAGCAGCATACTTAAAACGCTATCATTAAGGTTGTGTCAGCAATTACTTTTTTACAACCTTACTTTCCAGAGAATAATAAAAATGTGCTTGGGACTGATACCTTGGGCTGAAAGGTGGTGCTTGGTTATCAATCCACAGGCTTTTCTTTGCTTCTGGCAAATTGGGAGAGTGTGCATTCTGCTTCCTTGAAATCACGAAAAGAGAATATTCTAAGTGAACAGACCTCCAAATTGCTTTGCCTCTGATTGTCTGAGACTCAGGTCTGTGAACTGTCAGCAGCCATCAATGCTGTCACGGTTCGGATGAGAAATTTGGTTGCCATGGTAACAACGGCTACCATGATTAGTGCTTAAAAATTAAGATCACCTCCCTGAACTGTACTTTAAAAGGAGGAATCCGAAGTCAGGTGTTAACGTTTTCATGTGGGAGGAGTGAAGTAAGGAGGAGAGTTAAAGGCCAGGATGGACTTCATTCAGAAGTCGAGGAGGGCCACTCTAGAAGCAGGATTCTCTCTTGATGAAGGGGAACACTTTAGTTTTATAAATGGTAGACAGCGGGGCTAACAAGATGCCTGAGCCCTTTAGAAAGCTAAAGTGTAGACAATTCATACTGACATCCAGCACCATCCATGCATACACACATTAACAGACAACTTACACTGACCTCCAGCACCTACACATGCACACACACATTAATAGACAACTCATACTGACTTGCAGCCCTTACATGTGCACACACACACTCGCACACACAGCAATAAACAGTGGTAAAAGGAAGCAATGAACAGACATAATTATGAAGAAGTAGCAGAAAAATCAAGGCTTAAAAATGTGCTATTGTATGTCAGAGACTAATCATATGTTGAAGGTTATCAATTCTAGTATTTCAATAATAATTGCTGAGCTTCAGCTGCAGACAGCCATTTTAATTTTACACAGACAAACTCACTGGACACAAGCGCCAATCTGATGAGGCAGGCAGTTTGGCTATTTCATCTCTCAGGGGTGAAGTCTAGGGTCGAGTGCTCAAATGTCTTCAGGACAGTGCTGGCAGTCAGGATGAAAGCCCTTCCTTCACACCTGTACGACTTAAGGAGCAAGAAGGAACGAGCTGTGTGTGAACCCACAGAGCAGTGATGCTCACATTCACAGATGTGAGTTTACAGAAAGATAGACAGGTTTTTAAGATACATAAACAAAAAGTAAAAATAACATTTACTGTGTAGAAGCAAAAAAACAAAAAGGATTTTCTAAGGCATAAGACATAAAAAACAAACAAACAAACAAAAAACAAAAACAAAAAAAAACACTAACAAGGAGAAAGGCATTTTGGAGGAAAGTTACAGGTACAAAGTTACTAAAGGAGAGTATGATGTCAGTAATAAACAATCTCAGAAGCCGGTGGCAATGATGTCGGGAGAGTCTACAAGGATAACAAGCCCACACTCCAGACGTAAAATGCCACCTCGCTCCTTATTGCCTAGACTCATCCTAAGACTCTTTTATGACAACAGAGAAAAACCTAATCAAACTGGGTAGGAAGATAAAAAGTTTAAGAGTCAGCAGGAGAGGAAAGAAGGGAAGAGAACAGATAACCTAACAGTAAAGGCAGCAGGAAGGGAGGGGCAGGGAGGTGTGTGTGTGTGTGGGGGAGAAGCCATCAAGAGCTGTCTTGAGAAAATAGGCCAAGGCAATGGATCATTGGGGGCACAACTTCCAGATACAAAAGCTGCCATTACTAAGACAAATCTGCCTGTAATCCTGCCTCCTGTCCTTTCTAGCAAGACTATGTCCCATGGGGAAGATGGCACTGCCATCAGATCACAGGATCTCTCCTCACAGGTGAGCAGAGAAAGCCCTGGGAGGCTCTCACAGTGTAGGAGGAGGGGAGAAGGATGCAGAGTTGAAGGTGTGAGCGGCTGGAGAATTCAGAAGGAGAGCATGTACGCTGAGCAGTAGAATTGGTACTGCTGGGATGCTAAAAGTCCTTGAAAACTCTGGCGTGAAAATTTTAGAGATAGTAGAAAAGGGGTAAGTAGATAGATTGGTGTCATAAAAATACATTGGCACTTCCAATATTATGGCACTTCCCAGAAAAGAGGGTCTTCAAATTGAATACACATCAATGCTTGATTTGGAATGAAGCTACTTTATAGCACGTGCATGTCTCTCTCTCTGTGTGTGTGTGTGTGTGTGTGTGTGTGTGTGTACCTGTGTCTGTGTGTGTAAACACAAATTGGTAGAATTCACTGGGCTATTCAGACTGACAACTTCACAGGGGACTCTCAGGTAGCTGCAAAGTAGCGAGAAGACACATGTTGGAAGAGTTGGCAGGGACATGTGCACATTTGGATGTTTTAAATACAGCATGGGTCGAAATGAGGAATTAATTCCCTTCCTTTTGGTACAGGAATGTTTCAGTATCCTATACTGCACAAGATGCTGTTGGCTTGGTTTGCAGTTCATGGTGGCCTTTTTTCTTTCTTTCTGGCATCGACAAAGTGACCTCCTTTTTGCCTCCAGTGAATCCCAGAGTATTTTCTGTCTCCTTTAAATCCCCACCTCATAAACTCATCTCATTACTCCTTATCTCTCTAGCCACCCAGCACCACCTTTCCTCCTCCCTTAATCCAATATTTGAGGGTTTTTTTTTTTTTAAGTAAAGTGAGCAATTTTGTTGCATCAATCAACATAGTGTCTCCTTCTTATGCTCATTCTTTCCACAGATGTATTTAAGGGGAAGGGAGTGGGGAGGGAGGGAGAAAGGAAGGGAAGGAGAGAGAGAGAGAGAGAGAGAGAGAGAGAGAGAGAGCGCACATGTTTCATGTGTAAGTGTACCTCTGTATGCATTCATGTATGGAAGGCAGAGAGAAACATTAGGTAACTTCTGCTATTGCGCTCCATCCCCCTCACCTTTCTGGAGACAGGATCTCTCCCTGAACCTAGAGCTTGCTGCTTTGGCTAGACTAGGGAGCCAGTGAGCCCAGAGATTCAGAGATCTGCATGTCTCAGGTCTTCAGCACTTACTCACCTCACACCACCTCCAGTTGCAGAGCTCCAGTTTCTAACCTCCACACTAATATATATATATATTATATATATATTTATATACTAATATATATATTACATATATATTTAAATATATATTAAACCTGGGTGATAGAGATCTTAAGCCAGGTCTTAATGTTTATGTAGCGACCATTTCACACTGAGCGATCTCCCCAGCCTCTCTTTCCATAAGTGTTTAATTGTAGTTCACCACGTATCCGATGCTATGATGGGTTGATGTTGATGGGCCATCTGGATCCCACAATAAACAAGGCGCACTGATTTTATGATCTTGGTGGCAAAAAGGCAGTTACTGGACCGCTGACTAATGCAGACAGCAGGCACTAAAGAAGACTGGCAAAGAGATGGCCGGTATCAACGGGCACAAACCAGACAAAAGGAGTCAAGTAAGACTTCAAATAACAAAAGCGGAAATAGGGTCTGCAGAAAACTCTTTGTTGATGTCTAATCCATCTCCCTGGAAGGCCTTAGGGCTGAGCATGCAAGAGAGACTGAGGACCAGAAAGAAGTAGCAAGTGGCTAAAAGGGAACGATGCAGAGCTGGTAAGGTTCTGCAGGGTCATGATGGGGAACTCTAGGAAGGGATGTTGAACATTTCAGCCTTTCTCCACAATGCAGAGGGAAACCACTGTGTGACTAAGCAGGAAGCGGGAGCTGAAGGTTGTGGTGTGTTCATGTTTGTGACCTGATGTGGATGGACCTTAAGGAGTAAGCAAGAGACTAGCCAGAAAGGCACGGTGAGGTAGTAGTAGGTGATGGGAGGGTCCCTTCGTGTGCCAGCAGGAAGAATGGACAGACACAGGTGGGCATAAGGGGCAGCAGATGTGAAGAGGAAAGAAAAAACGAGCACACCCTTCTTGTCTTCTCCTTGAGCAAAACCCTAAAGGTACAAATATGCCACCCACATGGGTGGTTGTTTGCCACTCTGCCTCTCTACTACTGTGCTGGGAACTTTTCTTCCCACCCACGCCCTGTTCACAGTACTATGAAATGCATCCTGCACCTCACTAATAGCTTCCTTCCGAAATCTGTTTCTTGCTAATAGGCCATCATGATTCGAAATTTTGCCCATTTTCTCAGCAATGTCTGTAAACACTGGGTCTACAATTTTCTTTGGCCATAATAAGGTTGAGCTAAAAAGGATTATGTACAAGTAAACAAGTACAATGCCCACTAAGGTTAGAGAGTGGATAGTAGTCCCTACTAATATTTACTGAGTGTGTTCAGGTCTACAGGCCTGTCTAGACTGATGATCTAATTTCAATGTCGTAGCACTCCCAAGAGGTGGGTCCTATTATTTATGCCTGCTTCTGTTTGTAGAATCTTAGGCCTGCAGAGTAAGTTACACAAGGGTACATAGTAGCATGCTCTAGCTGCAGTACGATTCCACAGATGACTTGTTTATAGGCTAAGGTAAGACACAGCTCACAGGAAGACTCCTCATCTCCCATAGAGGAACCATTGGCTCTGAGCCCTAGGCCACTGTGATGATACCATTTGCTGCTCTTCTACAATCTCTCAGTGGTAGCTAAACTGACCATTGGTACTACCACAACTTGACTACTTCTGTTTTTATTCTCTTCTTCTAGTGAGGGAGAGAAACATGGATTAATCTCTGTTCAAACATCACTTTTCAATATGCAAATCTAGCCTCTTTTTATGTGTTCAATGCAGGCAAGAGAGGGTGAAGGAACACAATACAATTACAAAACTGTCAATACAATTCTGTAAGAGAAAGCACAAACTAATTTTCCTGAATGCCTATCAAGGCTCAATTATCAATATAAGCCTGGATCCATTGCTGGCCCTGTCTCTCTCACACATAAATTGCACAAGGAATTGGAAAATTGAGGTTGTCCCAACACCCACCCAAGTTTTCTTTGAATATGAGGTGACTTTTGCCCGCTCCCGCTGCAGTCTTATACCTTTTCACTTCTGACATACACACCTGCTGTGGACCCCAAAATATTCCCAAGCCGAAAAGCCCTGCAGCCAGGAGTATAGCCTATAACATATATGCTAGATCTCTAATGATGAATGTATGATACTATGTTGCCAAAGGTGTTCCATCGAGAGTTCCCATCTCTACTAAGATTCTTTCATGACTCAACCTGCATCTGAGATCAGTCTCATGTGCTGATTCTGCCATGTGAGGTTAACAGGAAGTAGGGGGTAGAGATGGGGGGATGGTGGTGGTGGAGCACTCAGCCTGTCTGTGACTATAACATAGTTGACACTCCTGTCAGTTTGAGCACTGGTGTGAGGCTCGGCACTTCAGTGATGGGACGCTATGACTCTGATCACGCAAGCTTCTTTCCCAGAAGCCAGCAGTACTATCTGGCTCCTGGCCCATGGCCTAGATTAGTTGATATTTGAGCTCCAATGCCAAGAGTGCTTTTAATCCATTAAAAAGGTTAGAAAAATCACTTCGGCTTCTGTCAGTTCTTTCCATCAGAACAATAAAGGCTTGAACTCTGGGAAAGGACATGAAAGCTGTTTTCGGAATCAAAGGTACATCTATAAAACCAGTTAATATTTACTGAAATTAAAGTGGCAGGGGTAGTCCTGAGTGTCTCAGACAAAAACCTCATTTTATCTTCCCAACAACCAGATGATTGCTTGCTTCCTAACTTAAATGTTATATTTGAAACAATTAACTGGACTGGAGGAGATTAAGTATCTTAACGAGGTCATAGAGTTAGAGCCAGCTGGAAGGAGTCAGCCAACATTTTCTCTGCCTTGGATAGATTGGTTCTCATCTTCTCTTAGAATAGTCAGATATATTATACATGGTATGGGTACGTATGTGTTGAATGTAAGTGAAGTTAGAAAAGTAATGGGGAAAAAACCCTCTAATTAAAAACAAAAACAAAAAAACAAACAAACAATAAAACCCTCTAATTCAACCAAGCCTTCTTAGGCAATAAGTGTATTCAAAGCTTTAAGAATTATTCAAATTTCTCTTTTTTAAAGAATGCACTGTGTCAGTTCTACTAATAGGAGTAAGAGTGTCTCTCAGAGTCAATAAATTCTTTTAGGTGCCAGTTTTGATAGGGTGTTTATTAATAAGCGAATGTCAGTAGTTCTCTAAGGTTGCTTAAGGGGTTAGAAAGACATCTCAGTGGTTCCAAACACTGTTGCTCTTCCACAGGATCTGAGTTGGGTTCTCAGCATCCAAGTGAGAGAGCTCACAACTGTCTGGAACGACATCTTTGGGAGATACCCTCTTCTAGCCTCTGTGGGCAACACACACACAGAGAAAGAGACAGAGAAATAATAACAAAACAACCAAAATTTTTTTAAAACATAAAAATTTCTGTAGTCACATTTTCAAAAATTAAAAAATAAGTGAATCAAATTTCATAACATAAATAACTCAACCTAATATACAAAAGCTTCCATTTTACCATGAAATTAACCAATAAACTAGTAAAATATTCTGCTGTGGGACATGTTAAGATTTAGACTCTGATATGTATCTGCACATAACACATCTCAAATTGAACCACCCACCTTTCAACTATTCCACAGCCATATGTTCAAGTTGTTGCAGCTCAGCTATCCATTGGAGGTATGTGAATACTCTTTACATTTTTAGAACATCTTGGCTTCATATATTCAGAAAATAGCTCTTACCTTGTTCTTGTCTTTCCCTGGGTCATTTCTGCTAATGGGAAACCATCTTCTCTACCCACATTTACTTAATTCACATTAGAAAGAACAACTTTTTATCAATACATCAGAAACCAGAGCACAAAATTATACATTGTCATACTTTCTCTCTCCTGCATTGTGATATATATAGATTATGTTTCTGTTTCTGCATTATTTTCATGCCATATTGTGGCCTTCATTTATAAGGATTGCAGGGTTTCCAAGCTTTACTACTAAAATCTCATAAAGAGTTTCTTCCTTGAGTAGCCTGATCCCTGACAAGTTAAATGTCTGCCTCTGTTTGCATTTTTACTGGAAGCTTTTTTATTTGAGTTTTCCCTGCAAATAAATTGGACTTTTGTTTCTTTTTAGCAGTGGTAGAAATATAACTTCTGGTCTCCAATATAATAGACAACTGCTTTATCTCTGAACCATATTCCCAGACTAATTTGGGCTACTTGGTGTGATAGTTTGAACCGAAATGTCTCCCACAGGCTCATGTTGGAACCCTTGGTCCTTAGGTTGAGCATAGATAGCTGGGGTGAGTGACTGGGGTAGGCTACTAGGCTACACTTGCTTCTGGTTCTAACCTCAGATCTCTGCATCCTTGTTTGTGCCACATAAGAAACTCTACTCTATTCTGCTGTCAGAGTTGCTCTGCCTCCCCACAAAGCTACATCATACAGATGAATTCATTTCCTTATGGGAGGAGAAAAAGGGAGGGGGAGGGAAGGAAAAATGGAGGGAGTGAGACAAAAAGAGAAACACAAGATAGAAGGTAAAGAGGGTGAAGGAAAACCATGGACCAAGTGCTGGTAAGAAACTGACCTGAGGGGCTGAAGAGATGGCTCAGTGGTTAAGAGCACTGACTGTTCTTCCTGAGGACCTGAGTTCAATTCCCAACATCCATATGGCAGCTCACAACTGTCTGTAATCCCAAGATCTGACACCCTTACATAGTTATACATGCAGGCAAAACACCAATTCACATAAAAATAAAATAAATATTAAAAAAAGAAACTGACCTGGGACCTTGTGATCATCAAAGAATTGGTAAGAAGTTACCAGAAACAGCTATGCTGCCCAGTATATATCCCAGGCTCTCATAAACACCTCTTAAAGCAGAATATCAAACCAGTAGTTAGAAAGCCACAGGGGAACAGCAATAGCGTGTCTAAGTTCATCTTGAAGAAAGGTTAATTGAAAATTAGTTGATGTATAGATTTTCATTATTTGGAAGGGATGAATCTGTAACCACATCTGGTTTGTCTCGCTGCACTCATTTTATTCAGAAAAACCACCAAGATTACACTGTAAAGATGTTCCAAGTGAGGCCAAATGGGAAACAGCGAACAATAACATTTGAAGAAAAGGCTGTTATTTCCCCAGATGGTATTATCAAATTGTAAGCTGAGAGAAGAAAAGGGCAAATAAAATACAATGAGGCAATAATAAAAAATAAGGAGAAAATGTCAGTCAAGTTTATTATCTATTTTAACAAGTAAAAATAGTAGTTAACTCAAGGCAGCTAATGACTAGCAAAAGAAGTGAGAACACGTTAGAGTGGCATTCATATTTTACAAAGAGCAGTGCATAACTCTTCTTGACAAAACAGTTGAGAGTTTCATAATACCTTTATGATAAAGAACTTTTTAATTCACAAGGCCTCACTCTTTTTTAATTTGAGGTTTTTTTTTTTTTTTTTTTTGAATGAGCAATCCAATAATAACTGCTTCTGGAAGCCAAATAAGGATGCCCCTCCAAAGCCTGCTCTAAGGATGGCATGCTGTGTGGATAATAGCTATTCTAAAGCTAAAGATCATGCCCTAACATTGCTTGCCTAATCTCCATCGGGAGTCTTGGTTGAGTATCTGGCATGGTACTGAAATATTTGTTAGAAAGTCTTTTAGAGACTAGCTACAGCTTCAGGTTATTGGAATATATCATTCTATCTTAAAATGCTGGGACAGAAAAAAGAATACTGAGACCTGTTTATCTAATGACAACTTCCTCCATAACAAAAGGGTTACAATGGATGGCAGCAGGGACATCTGCTCTTGTCTGGATTGGTGGAGTGACCAAGGGTTCTTTATTATGAATCCTCTCAGAGTCAGAATCATAAAAAAAGACTGGTTCAATGGTTCAACCAGATCAAAGCACAGATCAGGAGCCAGGCATGTGAAAGAAGTTTTGTTGCTGTTATTGTTTTTGTTTTTAAATTTTTTTGTGACCATATTTTCCATGGGCAAGTTCAGTAACATATATACAAGATACACAGACTTTTGGGGTCTATAATTTGATGTTTTCCAGAATCCTTTCCCCTGGAGTATCTATGATGTTGTCTGAGTACAAAGTAGGAAATAAGAAGCAGAAATAAATTGAATTGCATGCAGTACATAAGTAGACAAAGCTAT
This sequence comes from Sigmodon hispidus, assembly GCA_004025045.1. Lineage (NCBI taxonomy): Eukaryota > Metazoa > Chordata > Mammalia > Rodentia > Cricetidae > Sigmodon > Sigmodon hispidus. Next base: position 120,620 of record PVIH01003797.1, read on the forward strand.
TGTTGGCAAAGTTAGTGTAGAAATAAATGAATCATTAGTGTAGAAATAAATGAATCATTCTTCTACTAAAATCTTCTGCCTTAGTGGTCTACTACAGGATTTCCCACACAGAAATCTGAAAATGACTGTTTTCTAGTATATGCTTAGGTGGAAAGCGGCAAATTCTCATTGATGGCATCTTCCCTATATGCAACTGGTAGTGCCAAATGCTGTGCCCATGCAGCTATGCGTTGCTTATGATAAAAGGGATTTCTTCACTAGGTTCCTCCTTTGTCTTTTATTACTTCCTGTGACACAAAATATAATCTTCGTTTCATATGCAAGCCATCTCAGATGTACTAAACACCCATCGTCCAAGGTATTGGCAATAAAAACAGGGAAAATAGTATTAAGAAAAAATACATAAAATAAAACAGCACTGTCCAAAACTAATGTCCATTGCTCCCCTTATTCCTCATCAGTATCCTTATCAAGACAATCCTTTATTCCTAAGAATTAAACGTATTTGGGGGTATTTCTCTAAAAAAAAAAAAAAAACCATCAAATTGCCCAGTTTTTGGTCTGTTATATTCTAGGACAGATACCTGTAAAATGAGATGTGTGTGTTTGGGGGGGGGAAGAACCAGGTGTTCCATCCAAGTTCCTATGCTCTAAATTCCCTGGGCTGGATAACTGCAGTCCAATGTATCTGAGTCTAGATTGCACTGTACATTCTGAACTCCAAAATTGTGAAAGAGATCCTCCTCATATAAAGCACTCAAACTCTTTGTTAAGTTAGGCCCCTGGAAGTCTGGACCATTACCATCCAGCCCTCCAGATTTATACTGCAGTCAACCCATGATTATTTCAGTCTCAGTACCTATGAATAAAATTCAGCCCTTCATAGTCTCTGATACTTGTGTTCAGTCACATTCCTTTGCTGGTGAAACTACTCATCTGACATAATTTAGTTTCAAACATAGAAAACGTATGCAATTATATTATAAAGTTTTGTTAGTACTGCCAACAGTTAGTAAAGGCAGAGTATTATGTGACTGATAATACATAAGCAGCAGGAGATTTAATATGTAGGGTTAAGCATTTGAATAGCCACACTAATCCTATAAAAGCCAAAAAGAACAAAGGGCTACATGAATGTCAGAGACAAAACACTTCATGCATCACCCGACAAGTGTAACAGAAAAAATCCTGCCATTACACGAGGTCTAAATACATCAAGCAATGGTCATAGCTTCTATGGTTCCCAGGTGGCAAATCTGTCATATTACTTCTACATCCTGACTGTAAAATTTATAGAACAGTCAGCAAAAAGACTTCTGTCCTACAGAATCGGCATTCAGGAGCAATGAGTAAACAAGTATAAAATAATACAAGTGGGTTATATATAATTCTTATAAATACCACCAAAGAGCTCATTGGTTTTGCTAAGACTATTGACAAACCAAAGCAGAAGAAAAACAGATTACAAGGGATAAATCTAAATTGGAAATTAAATAGAGTATTGTACCAGGGAGCAAATCCCTTGGAGGTAGTCAACTACTCTGGGATTAGACTGGAGGACCACTCCACAGGAGGTACTATACATGTGGTACTGTATGTTGAATAGGGAAACACACTGCTGCACCCCAAATGGACATATTGTCAAAACTAAATATCTCTTTTTATACTTATAGACTAGTGATGTTCTAAGCATAGGACACCAAAGCTCCATTTTATAGGTTAATAATAATGAAGACAATAAGTGGATCTGATTTAAGTTTAGTGGATAAGTCACTCTGGAGTTCATCGTAAACAGAATATCTATTTCACCCTCCAAACTCCGGTGAATATTATGGGAGAAGGAGAAGAAAAAGATATAAAAGAGGCAGGAGTGGCCTGGAATGATGTGACCCAGATATGACAGGGCCGGGCTCATCATGAACACACACCATAAATGGATACTTGTACAAGAGCAGGGACTTTCAATGTTCCATCATTGACAGAGAAGATGTCATGGGGCCTCAACCCTTCCTGAAGAGCTGTTGGTTTAATGGAAACTGTACAAAGGCGTGTTATTTCCTCAAATCAAATCCCCATAGGGAACTCGTGAGAAAGAAGTGGTCAAAGGAAGAGAAATGGCAGATGGTAACAGGGAATAAATATAATTATAACACGCTGTACATTTATATATGCACATAAAACCATCCAACATGGAAATAAATCATAGCGAACAAATAATCAGGAAACCCAAGGTGATCAATAGATGTACTCATTCACTCCACATTTATTTTTATGAAATACACTCCAGATATTAAACTAGTAGGTTCTGGACAGAAAAAATGTACAAGAAAGTATTTTTGTCCTTTAACAGCTTATAATACAGTGGATAAGAAAAATACATAAATGAAAGATTTCATTACACGGTTGGGTGCCAAGTTAAATGATCTGAAGCATTTGACAGAGGGGGACAGGACCATCATAGACAATTGGAAGCAGCTTTTAGTAACGTAAAAAGGAATCATACTGGAGACAGATGAGGAAAGATGGAGGGAGGGGATGAGGGAGCAGAGAAAGAGAGGAGGGGGACATAAAGAATCAAGTACCATACACTGGAAAGGACCACTGAAGAACAGGACATGGACATCCCAGCAAAGGAGTGAAGTTCAGTGAGCAGTGCACTCCACACACCAGTAATATGAGGGAGGTGGTAAAGGCATTATCTTGAACTTAGTTCTCAAATAAATGGGTTTATATTATTTCTCAAAATAGACATCCCACAAGGACCACCTCAGCCACAAGAAAAAAAATGTCTTGACAACATTTACCAGCAATGGCATCAAACAAAAATGGGAGGAGGGAAGAAGACAGTTCCTAATTCTTGCTGGTTCAAAAGAAAGTAAACTCAGTGGAGATTTGCAAACTTCTGCAAGAAGCCCTGAAAGGATTGGCTGTCAGAGCATGGACTTTGTTGTATCCATGGAAGGAAAGAAGTCTCATGGGAGTAAATGAGGGGAGCTTCCAGGCTGAACAGCCTGATGGGAGATTTCACCTGTTAAGGCAACACCATTGGAACATTTCAGAGGGTTGCTAAGTGTATTAAGGTGAAGAAAGAGAGATGCTGGAATTAATATGTTTCTGGCATCTTTTACATTCTGCCTGTCTCACAAGGAACTCAATTTATAAGAGTCCAACAGAAGAGGGACCGGGTAGAGGATGTGCCCCACACTCATGAGAATGACTTATTTTGGCCCAGCTTCCCTCTGTGAGGATTCAACCATTGCTGAGTCCTTTCATTTGTTGAGAAGGAAGAGGGAAGAGGGAGAGGAAGAGGCAGGGCTGCTAAAATAAAAGTCGGTCCTGAACCAGCATTCAGCAGATCCCTAACTCTCAGGCTACACTGATATTTGATACCGTGATTCTCAACGTGTGATTCTCAGAGCAGAAGAAATGGCATCCCCTGAAAACTTTTCAGAAATCTTGGGCTGAACCACAGATCTGTTGAGTCCAATTCTTGAGTTCATTATGATCCCCAGGGACATCATGAACATGGTGATTTGAGATGAACTGCTTAGCAGAACTGAGCAATACATGCTACAAAGAAAGGGAGGAAGTCATCACTAAGAAAGGTGTGCTTGTCTTTAGTACTCTCTTGCTTCCTCCACTGGAATCCTGCTGGTATACCAGATGTTCCCTGGATACCTTGTCTTACCTAAGTTACATATGAACCTGCCTCACTGTGACTGACCTCAATATGGTACTAGGAGCAAAGGGATTATTACTATTTTATTAATGTATCATTTCATGCATTGAAGTATGAAAAGCCGATTGAACTCATCCCCCCACATGAATTGACATTTAAAAAAAATGTTGATTAAAATAGACTTGTGATTGGTATTTTATAGAAAAGAGTCACTTTCAACTGAAAAAAACTTCTAAGTATATTTTGTTCCTGACCACTGCTAGAACAATGAAAGACTCTAATGCATTCATATAACAAGGGTGTTATAATAGTATGTTAAATAAAATGATGATGAAATGCTAAGTTGACTACCTGTCATTATAATACATATTATGTTTAAAAATATACATGAATCAAATAGGATCTAACTTGGGATCAAAAAAGCTAAAGAAGCAAACTGAGAAATAAAGGAATAAATCATATACTTTATACTAAAAATAAACTTCAAGATGATATCTACCAAGAATATCAGTGGTGAAATTAATAAAGAAAATTGTGCTCAGGTGGTTTTACTATTTCTATGTTTAGAAATTAAAAGCCAGTGCTGAAGAGATGGCTTAGCATTTAAGGACTTGTTGCTCTAGCAAAGGGCCAGAACTCAGACTCCAGTACCCATGTTAAGTGGCTCACATCTGCTTGGAACTCTAGCCCAGGGGTCTATCACTGTCTTCTGGCCTCAGTGATCACCAGCACTCATAGGCACATAACCTTCCTCCATCACACGTATACATATAATTAAAAACAATTTTTTAAATGTTACAGATTTTTATCTTGAATACTAACCATAGCATCTATAGTATTTCTGGCTCTGAAATCTAAGGAGACAGATGTGTATGAGAAAGAATATGTTCTAAAACCAAAGAAGCTACATCTCATTTTCATGGGACCTTGATGTTAAATTATCCCCAATGAACATGAAGCATCTCTTTCTATAAACTCTTGTGGGGCAGATAAACATATAGAGATGAGTTTTAAGAAAAAAATTGAAACAGTGCAGTGATACATTGTATATTTAACAAAATCAAATCAATTTGAATATCAGAGGACAGAGCCATCTTTCCAGCCTTCCCCCCTCCCCCCTCAACACAGTGTTTTTTGTGCAACAGTCCTGGAACTTGCTTTGTAGATCAGGTTGGCCTCAAACTCACCGAGATCCTCCTGCCTCTGCCTCCCAAGTGCTGGGACTTATGGTGTGCTACCACTGCCTGGCTATTAGGCCTTGAACTCACAAAAATTCAGAAAGATCTCCGTCTCCTGAGTGATGGGATTAAATGCATGGCTCACTACTCTCTGACCGTTATGGCTTGACTGTGGGTGATTCTGTTCTCTGATATTCCAGACTGATTTTATTAGATGTACAATATATCACCACAAAACAACTTCAAAGAAAGAACTTTCATCCCAAAGTCTCTATTTCAAGTATAGTTTTGCATATGATCCCCTCACCCTATATAAAAGTTCCTGGTTTTCTTTCACATGTTATACATTAATTTGTTTGCCATTTTAAAATATTATGTGTATTTTATTCTGTAAAATATTTGCTCTAAAAAGAAAAATGTCCATCCCCAGAAGTAATCATTCCTAAAGACCTCATGAATGAGCTCCCAGGTTTTTACTACATAGGTATATAGAAGATACATAAACTAAAAGGTGATAGATGAATATTATATATGTATATATGTAATTTTATCATATATACACACATATATACATATATAATATTCAATTATAATATACACACATACATATATACATACAGACAGGCAGACCATAGATAGATGATAGATTCTAAACTGTAAGCAGAGATATACAGTCAGTCACTTTTTGAACATTGAATTATTTATATATCAACTCTATTAGAGACTGTACAGAACATCTGACTTTGCAATTCTACTCTTTTCATAAAATGCTTCGTATTATCTGAGTTTCTTATTTTTTCAAACTGAGTATTTTTTCCTTTATTAAAATGTAAGTTTAATAATGTTTCTACAAAAAGTCTTATTAGATAGCATTTTCATTATTTTTTACATAATATCTATGATTGAGAAGACAAAGGGGAGTAAATGCTGAAAGGATGTGACTATTCATTAATCTACCCATTTTCCATATTGTTTACACAGTGTAATTTATGAAACAGAAAACAAACTTCATTTCTCAGTAGCTCACACCTCCCTATTCACCCCAGAGCCCTTGCCTTTCTTCAGCTGTGTCTAGACGTATCAAGAGCAAAGTGATGCAGTCATTTCTGTTCTGTAAATAAGGCTTTTGAGAATAATTTATGTATGGTTTTCTGCTACACATTACTGATTCTTGCTAAATGCTGATTTAGTAAAACTGTAATCCTTTTTAGTAACCAGTATCCAGCTGCCAGACTTCCTGTGGATGTAACTTGGCAGTTTTACTGCCTGAGGATAAAGCGGGGATGATTTCATTTCCCAGCTACCCCTGCAGTAACTAGATGTGGACAGAATTGTTGTGAAGAAATTTGGAAGTGCCTGCCCTCCTTCTGTCTTCCTGCTGACTGAAGTGTAGCTATCCTGGTGATAAGGCATTCTGCATAAAAAAAAATACCTTGAAAAAAGAAAATACCTTGAAGATGGCAAAGCAACAGGACAAAAAAAGCCTGAGTCTCTGTGATGATACACTACTCAAGTGCATATTGGTACATGAGAAATACATTTTCACTTATTCTGTCTTACTGAATTTGAAAGCAGGTCATTTAATCTTGTCACCCTTCTCATGCTTCTCATTTTTGGCCTGAAAGTCAAGTACCTGCTGAAGCAACCCAATACTGCCATAATGTTAACCTCCTCAACTAGAAAAAATACAGAAGAATCCAAATACCACCATAATGTCAACCCTGTCAATGAAAGACAACAGAGAAGCATCCCAGTACAACCATAAAGTCAATCCTCTCAACTAGAGACAACACAGAAGCATCCCAGTATTGCCAGGTCAACTCTTCAACTAGGGACGAAGCATGCTGACAGTAACAAGGCTGGTGTTTGCCATAGCCTGCCCCCCCCTTTTATAATCTCCTATCAGGTAGTGATTACATGGAATTCCTTCCTTGCCCAGTTCCGTATAGTTAGTGTATTTCTCTGACCAAACACCTTCCACGGACTGACCTCCTCTCTCCTCTTCTGCCTAGCCAATACAAACTACGAACGCATTCATAGCCGAACCATAATTATAGCACGAGGCCTTCAAACCATCTTCCCCCTAATGGCCACCTGATGAATCCTTGCAAGCTTAGCAAACCTTGCCCTCCCTCCTTCAATCAACCTAATTGGCTTGGGGAAACTTTTACGGTATCCTTTGACAGCTCAAGAACTGGCCTTATTAGAAAATATTATATAAGCTAATACATCCCCCCCCACACACACACATCAACCTTTCCAAAACTTTGCAGAGAAGCTTTTCAGAGCTCTGGGGCAGAGTTAGCCACTGTCACAGTCCTGGGGAGATAGAAGATTCCAGACTCCTGTGAGGCTCCCGACTGCCAGCAATAAGGGAAGCAGCTGTTAATGCCACCACTAGAAACAGCCAAGAACTGAGCAGTTTTGTCTACGTGGAGGAAGCTACTGGTCCTGAAGAAAACTGAAGTACAGTGGAACATCTACAAAAAGAGACAACCTAACTCATTCTTCTGCAAATTACCAATTCTTGCTAAATGCTGACTTAGTAAAACTGTAATCCTTTTTAGTAACCAGTATCTAGCTGTCATACTGCCTGTGGATGTAATTTGGAGATCTAGTCTCAAGACAACAGAGCCAACCTGATATTCTGAACCGTTGAAAGGACATACAACACTTTTAATTAAAACCTTTAAATGCACTCATTAATTCAGAGCAGAATGTCCAAATACTTAAGGACCACAAAGAAAATACACAGCAAAATTCAGTCTAAATAATGAGTTCTGACAGTAATGAACTTCTCACATGTGAGGTAAGTGTTAAGTACCCAAACTAAGGGTATCAAAAAGAATTTAAAATCAATCCTTGACATGTGATTAAGACAGAATTGGCAATGAGCTGTAATCCATCTCCTAAAGTAACAGGAGGAAGGATTTAAACCAATAAAGATGGAAATACTCTAAGATTGTTATTCTCTTTCATCTTCATATATTTATTGTGGCCATCTGCTTCTGGAAAGACAGCATTGATTTTAAAAAGTGTTTTAAGCTAAAGTAAAAATACAATCCAATAGAGAAACTAAGAAGAAATTATAGTTTATAGAACACCTCAGAATTCTAGTTTATCAGACTCCAAAGATAAGGACACCGGAGAAGTGGCTTCCATTTGTGAGTCCCAACCATTGAACAAGTCTGCAGTTCCAGCTCAGGATGTAATGTGGAAGAAAGAGAAAACAGAATAATAAAAGACTAGGGAAACTGAGGCAAACAGAGGAGTGGAACGTGCACAGGAATCAAGGATGCGAATGCCCACAGCGAGGACTGACAGCCAGCAGAATCAGAAAACCTTGTTCCTGTCTTCAAGCTTTTAACCCAGAGCCCACCCTCTAGGCTGTAAAGATAAAAGGATGTTCAGAATTATTAATTCAGGAAAAAAAAAGTGGACTCAGGAAGTTATTCCAGATATCTGATTCATTGTGTTTCCGGCTAACCTGACCCCAAAGCAGGGGCTCCTCCCACCCCTGGGGGCCTCTTTCCTCACTGTTGTAGCACCTCAAGGATGGCGGAATTAGATCATCTCCTTAGTACTAATGACTGGTTAGATACTCTCATGTGTGAACGATGAATTAAATATTCTTACAGATTTACAGTGGTGTCTTCATTGACCCTAATGAGAAACATTCCATGGTTTGTTTAACTAAAATAAATAGATTCACATTTTGTATCAATTCACCTTGTGTATAAACTTGACAAATTTGCCTTTTTAAAAAAGTTTCATACATAATGAACAAAGGCAGACAGAATGTATCACAGGCTTAATGTGACTTACAATTCAGTGATAGGCACTGAGATCTACAATGGCTCCTACAACCCTGCTTGTAATTTCAAACTAAGGCAAAAAAGCAGAGCCATACTAAGTAATTATCAGGAGAAACAAGTCACAAACAAGTAGACAGACAAGGCAGGGGGCACTAGATTGCCATCTTTATGTGCAGACCTCTGATTTAACCTTTAAACAATCACTAATGAAAATGAAAACCGAGGATATGTTTGCCCATATCGAAACCATAACAAAGCTTGGCAGAACAGTTTGTTATGGTTACAAGTCACCATTTAAGCTACAATTGAGTCTAAGGACCAGAGAAAAGAATAAATGAAATGCATTGGCTGGGTATCATGTATTCTCATTAGAGACCTATAAATTGCCCAATCTGAGAATTCAAATAGTTTACTTTTGGGGGAGATTTAATGCCCATGCATATTTAAAATGTGTGTGTGTTTTTAATCTTAAAGCATAAAATGGCATTTAGTTTTCTAACAAATTTAATATATTCTGATATAGACATGAACAGAATGTGCCCTGAAATGTCACTTTTCTCAAGGACAGCCATATATTTTGTTTATTTAAGAATTGAAATACAAAAAGCATGTTATAGGGACTAGAGAGATGGCTCAGCAGTGAAAAACACTTACTGCTTTTCGAAAGGACTCATGTTTGGTTCCCAGTATCTATGTTTGACAGCTCACGGTACCCTGTAACTCCAGCTCAGAGAAGCTGATATCCACTTCTGGCCCCTGTGGGTACCCACATATACACTGTATGCCCACATATGCCTTCCCATTCTCACTATAATGTCCAAATCAAAATCTTTTGCAAATGTATATGTCTACATATGCATATATATGTACTTTGTGTGCATTTATATAATTTATTATGAAACACAGTTCCACAGTGTAGAGGTACTTATTCGCCAATAATATAAACTGAATTATTTAAAATGGTATCTTCAGTTGGGGTATTACTCTCTTCTGCCTATTTAAAAGCCATTTCTGTGGTTATTCACGTATTAGTTAAAAACTCAGTACATCTGTATCTCAATGTTTAAAAAAATTATAAGGAAGTATAATTTCTTTACTTATAAAGTATATACTAAAAAAGTATATAATGTGTAAAATCAACCCAATTTATAAGGGAAACTATAATTTAATTTGAAAGAAAAAACCCAAAAGCTTAACTTAAAAAAAATGATAATATCAAAACTCCACACTTCAAATTTGAACATAATATTTATTTCAAAAAAATTTTAGTCATGAAAATCAATTAATATTGACTTATGACATAAAGACAATGGAAAACTGGAGCAGTAATGCCAGTAGAAATTTTTCAATGATGTATTTAAGATGTTTAATAATTAGTCATAAACTAGGTTTCTGGTGTCCTACTTCATTGACCTCACCCACTCTGTCACTGCTGCCGAAATGCAATCGTCCATTCTTCACAGGACCTTTTCATGCTCTCTCCTTCTCCCCATTTTGTTAGCTGACTTACTTCTCCATGTAAAATAATTTCACTATGGCAAGATTATTACAATTAAGTAACCCCTGTCCTTCTCATCTACCCTAACACTTGACTAAAAATATATTTTCCTATCTCACAGTTAGATGTAGCCAAGTGCCTGGGGCCCAGAACACAGAGCATGAGTTATGACAAAAATACTCCATGGTCTTGCCTATACAACTTCCATCTACATACTGCTTATTCCAAGAACCTACAAAAAGCAAATCAGCGTAAAAGGGGGGGGTACATGTTAGTTATTTTTCTGTTGCTTGAATAGAATACTGTGATAAAAATGCCTTTGGAGAGAAAGGGTTTATTTGGGATTATATTTCTAGAGGGATGGTGTCCATCATGTCAGAAAGACATGGCAAGAGGCAGGAGTAAGAATCTGGCTAAGCAAATTTCTAGCCACAAACAGGAAGCAGAAAGAAAAAAAAAGGAAGTAAACTGTCAAGACCCGCCTCGAGCACCTCCCTTCACCAATCTCTACCTCCTAAATGTTCCCAGATTCCTCCTACACTGCTAACAGGCAGAGAAGCCAGGGCCCACAACTAACTCTGTAACAGAGTTACAGCCCACCATTGCTAACCTGATTGGGTTATTGGCTTGTGATATGACTGAGTAATAAATCAATAATGTTCTGTTTAGATTTTGGAGTTTGTTGGGGTAATAGTTTGAAAGAAAAATGACCCCCCAACAGGAAGTGGCATGATTAGAAGGTGTGGCCTTGTTGGAGTAGATTTGGTCTCCTTGTAGGAACCGTTTCACTGTGGGGGCCAGCTTTCAGGTCTTTTCCTCAAGCTTCACTCAGTATGACAGCTAGTGAACTTCCTGCTGTCTTCTGGTCAAGATGTAGGCAGCACTATGCCTGCCTGCCCATTGCCATGCTCCCCATCAAGATGATAATGGACTGAACCTCTGAATCTATAAGCCACCACCCTCAAGTGAATGTTTGCTTTGCAAGAGTTGCCATAGTCATGGTGTTTCTTCAAAGTAATAAAAGCCCAAACTAAGACTTTTTTTTAACAGCAGCTAACATTACTTACCACAACTAATAAGTCTGCTTATCCCTTATTCGTAGCTCAAACTTTCCTCCCCTGTAAAGTCTTTTCTACCCCTTCAGGCAGAATTAATCACCCTTTTTATTGTGTTCTCAGAGTAATTATTATGTATATTTATTATTTATTGATGTTTGAATCATTTGTGAGCTGAGATTACAGTTCTCTTCTGTGATCTTAAGCACCCAGCCTCAAAGTAGGAACCCAATGAATGCACAATGAAAATTTTTGATTGATTACCAGTATTTGGAAAAGTTGTATTGATTTCACAGAGTGCGTATACATGAATTTTTCTTTTTAATGATTAATACTGGATACAATAACACATTCAACCTTCACTTGAATGCTACAATTAAGCAGTATTTCCTTGATAAACAGTTTTAAATTTTCCTTTCTGATGTTTAGCAATGTGCATCATCAACACAACAACCATAAGTGTATCTCCTCTCTGAATGTAATAGCCCCTTAGTTCTTAAGTAACAAACCTGCTGACAAATAATTATGATCTGTAATTTTTCAAAATAGATTTTATTTTATTTTTTGGACAAAAGAAAATTGACTATTGGAAGTGTGCATCTGGTATCTTCTCAATAATTGTCTTTTTAAAAAAATGAGGGTACCATAGTTAGCTTTAATGGTCAACCTGGCATAGCCTAGAATCATCTAGAAGGGAAAAGGTATTCTAAAGAAGGAACTGCTCAGATTGGAGTGTGGGAATGCCTATGGGGGATTCTCTTGAGTGTTGACTGATGGAGGAGGATACCCTCTCCCCATGGTGGGGACATCTCTTCCCTCAGCAGGTGCTTCTAGGCTTTCTGAAGAAGCTCACTCCCAGAGCACAAGCCTGAGAAATTTAACAACAGTGTTCCCCATTGCTTTCCATTTTATGTTCACAAGATCCTGCTTGAGTTCCTGCCCCATCTTTCCACAATGGTGAACTATGACCTGTAAGATGAACTAAACCCTTTCCTCTCTGAGTGGTTTTGGGCCCGCTGTTTTATTACAGCCACAGGAAGCAAACTAGAACCACAGGAATCTGCAAGACAAACATGAACATAAAACTGACAGTGTCCCAGCATCCACATGCTTACATTGTCAAAAGTAAAAGCAAAACATGTTCTCACGTATAGTTTATGAGCATAATGTGTCTGCATCCCTCTCAAGCACCATTGGCACACTCCTGGTTTCCTAGGCTTATAACTGGAAGGGAGTGACCTCATGTGCACAGGCTCACACATGTATACACGGAGTAGGAGGAGGGGGCTAAGCCCCTGTTAATAAAAAGCTCAGACAAGCTATTGTATCTCTGTGAAGCCTCTATATGGGACCTGCTAGCAAGGTGAGACCTGTGTCCCTACACTATCTATTCAAGGTGTGGGCTTGTATTATCGGATCATAAATTATTATTCCAGAGGAAATAAAACTAACATGGGAGTCTCTTAATTCTCAAACAAAAATCTGGCTCAAAAATGCCTCTTTTTTTCTACAGATAAATGGGACGTACAGCATAGAAGTTAGCAGAGGGCAGGAAGCTCAGATATCTCCAGGAATAACTCTACACTCAGTGTTTGCTGGTGCTCCCTTCCCCTGCAGTGGCCTGCCTCATTCTGACGACCTTTCAAGTAACACGGCATCATATGCATTTTTTGGAAGACACAATCAAAACTTCATTTCTCTACATGTACAATGAGACAATTACTTTGAAGAGGCAAACAAGTCTAAACTTTACACTTTCTAAAACATCATTCTATTTTTCCCCCTAGGAAATAATAATCTGATTTTCCAACTAGATAAACAATTCTATTCCCCAAAAAAAAAAAAACAATTGGATAAAAGACTAAAGTTACTAGGACTTCATGGGGAGAAGGAGAAGAGGAGGAAAGGGAAGAAGAGGAGGAGGAAGAGGAGGAGGAGGAGGAGGAGGAGGAGGAGGAGGAGGAGGAAGAAATCAACAACACAATGTTACAATGGGTCCTTGCTAATATTTGAAAATTTCAAAGGCTACAAAAATGAGCTGTTGCTAAAAATATAAAATCTCAGGCCAGTGAGATGGCTCACGAAATAAAAGGTACCTCCTGCCTAGCCTGATAACCTAAGCCCCATCTCAGGGACTCTCATAATGGAAAGAGAAAACCAACTTCTGTAAGTTGTCTTCTAACCTATATACACACGCACACACATGTGTGCAGACACACACATAAAAAAATTTAGAAATAAAATCTTTTAAAACCTCATCACTCACTGATCACATTTCGAATAAATAGCTTAAATGCACTGTTTTCTCTTTCCAAGGCAAACAAAGCAAAGAATGAGGTGAAAAACCTAAAAAAAAAGGTCTGTTTCTACTTCATCAATTATGCTGCAGTTGTGGGATACTCTCTAACATGGTGATCCTTATGTTGTTAAAAAATAAAGGTTGCACATAGCAGCAGTGGTTTCATCAGGACTCGGAGGAACAATGATACTTAATGAATATTAACCTTATATATAATTGTATTCCTGAGGTCACGATAATTCCAAGGGCACTAAGTTCCCAGCAGGAACTTTGCCTTCTCTTCCTGTGTAGCTGCTGCTGATCAGCTGGACCTATCAGTTACCCTAGAGTTCTGAATTCTCTGTCCACTCATAGATGTGTGAACTAGCATCCCATGTAACAGCAGGATAGGCTCAGTGCAACTTGAAAATGGAGAGGAATTCAATCCAGATGAGCAAATTCTGATCTGAGAAATTCAGATGGGGTTAGTTTCCAGCTCATGCTCCAGAGAGCATTCTGAAGCATGGTATTTTCCTCTAGGTTGCTTAGAGAAGGTCCCTCTGTCTAGTGCATGCAGCTGCCAAGCAACTGGCTGTGAGTGCCTTTTGGTAGTGTTGCAGAAGACATCTGGCTCAGAACCATCAATTTACACTGTATTTCCTGCTCCCCATGTTTTCACGCTATGGTAAAACACACACAGAATGTGCCTGACCATCTCAACCATTATTAAATTCATAGCCCAATGGTGTTACATGGATTTCCATGGCTGTGCATCACATCTCTAGACCATTTTCATCTTTCAAAATTGAAACTGCATGCCCATTAAACTCAATTCCCCATTCCCTCTGCCCAGATCCTTGGCAACCACTAGTCTTCTTGCTCTTTCCAAGGTCTTAGCTGCCATAGGAAGACTATGGGCATTGTAAGAATAATGCATTTCCTTTCTTCTGTGGCTATTTGTAACCTGGGTTTGTAAATACCAAATAAATGATTGGTACATTCACTCTTCCTTTAACTAATCTCTAGAAAACTCTTGCTGGGATCCCGTATCTGTAGAACTGGTATATTACAGCTCATTAACCGTTTCATATCATAAGATTCCCTTTTCAATTATGTGTCATTTCTTTATCATAATTCTTGCAGACAGTAAACCAGCAAAAAGAGCCTCAATAATGTCAGTCAGGATTGGTGCTGATGATGACATTGACATCAGAGGTAGCCATATGACAGGATCACTTGGGCTTAAGCCTGTACCTTCAACCACAACCTGCTGGTTGGCCAGTTGTGCTATAAATCACTTCCATCACAAACAGACAAATAAATATAAGTCTTCCTGTGGGCCAGGAGCTTTTCTAATTGCCGTACATGCATCTTCAAGTCACTGCTAAACCCATAAAACAATTCTATGCAATGAAAAAGACTCATGCATAAAATATCTATGATTTTTCCCTAAATATAGCAAGAAAACAAAAATTGCCCATATATTTTATTAAATGAAAAAAACCCAAAATTTTATGACAGTATAATCTATATTTGTAAGATAAATTTAGTTTGGGAATGTAAATTAAGAAACGCTCCTAATATCTGAGGGGTGTTGTGACATTTATTTGGGGGTTAATATAATATACACAATATCAGTTCTTCAGAACACTTCTCCAAGGTGCCAAATACCAGAATTACTAGCCCTGTATACTAAACATGCCGTCTGCTTTTCTTTGGTCTCTTGTTGTTGGAATGGTGCATCTTCTTTGATACCTGCCTAGGCCTCCCTCCTATGTCAAATGCTGTGGAGGGCAGGTTTGCCACACTGCCTTATACAGCCTGAATCACCCACATATCTGCTGCTTTGACCTGGTTTCAGTGTTTGTGCCCTCTCAGGGAGCATCTTTGTTTTCACACTAAGTGGCCTGTGTATAGTTTGGACTTACATAGCCTAGATAGGATCTAACTTAACAAGGGCCCTGAGCTCCCAATCCAAACTGAATTAGCATTCAGTATTTAATGCCTTGGCATGCCTTTTCAGTTTCTTCAGATTCCGTAATCTGTGGCTCCTTGCCTGACATGTTAAGGTGTCATAGCTTGTGATGATGCTTCAGGAGCACAATCAGGCCTTTATGCCGAGCAGCTGCTTTCTTCTTGGTTGTCTCTGCCTCACACCCTCCCACTTGATAGCTGTGACAGAGCCACACTCACACATGTCTATACTCAGCCTAAGTAAGATGGCAGACAATGGTTTCCTGAGCAGAAGCCATTTGCCTACTGAAAGATTTCCATGGATTCTCTGTCTTCTCAATAAGCATATGCACCTTTGCATGGCCTTTAAACCCATGCCTGCCAGGGTTTTAAGCTCTTTGCTCTGTCTTCTTTCTCCATCTGTGTTGATCTTTTCTTGTGGCTAAAATGAAGTTCCCGCTGGCTCACCCCCAAGGCTTACCAACAAGACAGAACTCTTTCCCAAAGCTCCAGGTTTCACAGTGATCTTTACCTTCTTTGATTCCTTTCCCAGTGGATTGGGCTTCCTCTACATATTAGATCAGCTCTCTCACACACTACCTCATACCTTAGCAAAGGTTTCTCCCAAAAGGTATGACATAGTTATTTCTTCCTTTTATCTAGGGCATTATAAATGGCAGTTTCATTGATTGTGCTTTTAATGTATACAGGGGCTTCAAGAAAGCCATTTCAAGGTTTTGTGGCATGTACAAGCCACATTTTGAGGAAATCCTATGGCTACAAATCTAATGTCATCTGGAAGGATGTACTGCCCGGATTAAATAGCCTTATATGGAACTTACCTACTTTATATCTCTCTGATGCAGTTCTTCATGTATAAAATGGGGATAACACTGCCTCCTTTCCAGGGCTGTTAGAAAGCATGAAGGTTTGTGTGTCTGTTGCCTAACTCATTACCTGGCACAGGATAAACAAGAATGGAAAAACCATGTCTCCATGTTCTGGCTTTGGTTCTGTCCAGTACACTGCAGATGCAGTTTTGTTTGTTTGTTTCTGATGCTATGTAATAGTTAAGTATGTGCATCATTTAAATGATCAAAAAGAAGATTCTTGGATGTAGACACAGGCAAGAACTGGAAGCAGCTTCCTGCTTTGATTGTGTGTTTTTATTGCCCTCTGATCAGAGGAGGCTCAGAACAGGAGCCTCAGCTCTCAATCAGAAGAGCTTACTATGAAAAATAAAGGCCTGTGGGGCTGAAGTCCACTGCAGTCTTCATTGTCTCAGGACCTAGCTCTGGATCTCCTACTTTCCCCAGCCTGTTAATTTAACAATGCATGCTGTACAGCTTGCAACGGTGACTAAATATCCATTTAAATTCTTTAAAGAATAGATGCAACCTTTGGTTGAATCTGATTCTCCAAACACCAATAGTATCATATTCACCATCCTGGGATATGGAAGAGAAAGGAGGCAATCTCCCTTCACCCTCCTGAAACAGATTTATATGGAGGAGTCAGGCATGAAAACACACAGCTGCACAACAATATGTCAGATGTCTTAACAGGAACATAGACAGTGTGCAGTGGTTATGTTGATTGATTCTGCCCTGGGGACTGGTTTTATTAAAACATCTCACAAATTAATAAGCAATACTGGTCGATTTCAGCCTATCATTTCCCATCTTAAATGTGTTTTATACATGAGGCTGTTACCAGAGCCTGTGGAATTGCGACTAAGAGACACTGATCATCATACTCTTGATCTGTTTGTTAAAGCCAAACCCACACAGTTTGTTCTGCTACAACAAAATGTAAACACATGGGATGTGGGATTCTTTTTTCTCTTCTGTTGTAGTTTTAAGATGGCAGGATTAGATCCCCTGAGTCAATTCCTGCTGTCCACAGAGCAAAACCAGGGACTCCTGTTTCCATTTGTCCCCCCTCCCATCAAGTTCATGACCTTTAGACCATGAATACTCACAACTACAACTTAAATACTGGCACTCCTCCAGATTAGCCTGGCAATTCACTTTTCTTTTCAGGCTTCCTTTAAATCAGCTAGTCATTTCAGGCTTGAATCGATGCTCCATCTAGCATACCTCTGTGCAAGCTATCTAGTCTTCAGAAACAAGCTCCATCTCAGAAACGTTTTCTGTTGTCAAGTGACAAAACAGCCACAGTCGATAATTCCCCAGGACTCAGCTTGACAAGTAGAGAGAAGGAAGTGAAAGAAAACTAGATGCTTGCCAGCATGACTGCTAAATATCGGCTATTCGGGAGTTTATCCCCACAATGAGATATTTCTTTTGTAGCAGAGGACGACCACTGAGAGGCAACACAGACACACACACACAGACACACACACACACACCCCAGGACAGCATAATAAAGCCACAGAAGACAACCCTATCATTACTGCTGCAGGAAATAAAGCACCTATTAATGTCACCAAAGCACATGTCAGGAGGGATAATGATGCTGTATACAAATGAATTTTCCCATCCTGGACAAAGAACTTAAGTACCACCTAAAACTGAGTAATAATTATATACAAATCACCAATGACAATGCTGTCAGCTAAGTGTGTATTATATTCTCACATTTTCAAAGGGTTTGTTTTATGTTTTTCTCTGAAATTTTTCTTAGAGTCTTCCCACTTGGATTCAACTGACACAAATTACAAAGCAGTGTGGGAAGCTCCTGCGTTGCCTAACGAGGCAAGTGAGGCCTGCCAAGGACAGATACGGGATACCAGGCTCCCTCAACTATTACCCAATGTGCCAAGAGAACTGTGCAGCTGGGCACAGAAAGACAATATGGCGTGAACCATGCAGAGAGGCCATGCGGCTGTCTAAATCCACACTGACTACAAATAAGGTTCAGGAAAATAGGCTCCATTTGTGGTTATGAACACTGGGACACTAGATAAGATGTGAAAGAAACAATCAGACACCAGAACCCAAACTCCGTTTTGAACACAGAAGATAGAAGAATCCCATTATTTTGGCTCTAGACTGCAGCTATCACATGATTATTTACAGTTCTCAGTGCCCCTTGGCTATAATAATATCACACGCGAATCAGCCAAGTCCGATCTCAAGGTAACTAGAAAAACCGAATAAATAACAGACACATGTGCCTAGTGGTCACTGCTTTCTTTGTGATAACTCATTGACCATAATTTAACTGCCGCTTCTCAGTGACGCTCTTCAGTCTCTAGCCTGAAGTTCACCTATACTTGAGAGTACATCAACAGGTAACAATTATGAATACCTGACCTGTCATGTTCTAATCCTGGATAAATTTTAAGAAACTATTATTCAAACCTAGTAAAATTTAGAGCTATTGAAAGAGTCAAGGGTGAAACGGGAGTTAAATTTTCTTTCTTTTCTTGATCTTTTTCTG
This sequence comes from Sigmodon hispidus, assembly GCA_004025045.1. Lineage (NCBI taxonomy): Eukaryota > Metazoa > Chordata > Mammalia > Rodentia > Cricetidae > Sigmodon > Sigmodon hispidus. The sequence goes on from PVIH01003797.1 coordinate 139,481, forward strand.
TGGCAATAAAGTGGAACCAGACACAAATGATATCATCAGCATGCTCAAAGCCTATACTCTCCTGCCTCATCTGCTAAAAGCACTGATACCCAAGAGAAGAAAAACTAGCTTATGTAGTATAAAACTTACATCAATGTCAATATTCCTCAGATTAGCCAGCGCTATATCTCTTGTGCTCCAGACATGTTTTAAGAGGTTTATGTGAACTGATGTCCTTACAACACCTTATAAAGTAGTCTTTATTACACTTATTTTGTAGATAAAGAAATGAAAGGAACTTGAATCTTTTCTCATAAGTGAAATTTCAGTCACTTCAGTTCTAGAGAAGAAACTACTTCACTGACATGTCACCTACAGTGAAAACACCTTCATTTGATCTTCCTTACTTATTAGACAGACCCTTGGTTACAGCCTGTTCATTTGTTTGGTGGGGATATTAATTAGGCTCAAAAGCATGTATAATTAATAAAAGATTTCAGAGTCATTTAGGACAATGCCGATTTCTTGGGTGGATTTGTTTCTAGATCAGTGGTTCTCAACTTATGGGTTGAGATAATCAGAAAACACATATTGCTAATGGTTTCAAAAACTGAAACACTGCTTAGTATCAAAATTATAGTTATGAAGTAGCAGCAAAACTAAATTGACATTTGGGGGTTCCTCAGATCATCAGAAATGTATGTTTTCTGATGGGTGCAAGTCACAGGTTAAACCACTGTCTTCATTAAATACCTGTAGCTTTTTATGAATGATGATTCTTTTTTTTAAAAAAAAATTATTTATTATGTATACAACATTATGCCTCCACTATGTCTATGTGCTAGAAGAGGGCATCAGATCTCATGATAGATGGTTGTGAGCCACCATATGGTTGCTGGGAATTGAACTCAGGACCTCTGGACGAACAGTCGCTGCTCTTAACTTCTGAGCCATCTCTCCAGCCCTGGATGGAGATTCTTAATGCCAGCCAACTAAACATAGTTCCTCCTTTAGTACCCAAGGTCTTCCTTAGCAATGTTATTTAAATGAAAATGTCAAGAGCAGTGGCAAGGTGTTTTGCCTTAGTATCAGATTTCCTGGTAAAGCAATGAAGGAGGCCATCCTCATTCTAAACTGAGTTATCCAATCTTTATTCCTGGTGGCCATCAGTGCTTCAGCATCCCCACTATATCCATCTGGCATCTCTACTATTGCACTGTATTGTCCAAGTGAGAACACACAAGAAGTATTGCATAGAAAACTTACGATGAGTGGGATGTTTTTGGAGTTCCTTCTGGACATGGTGTAAAATCTCACTATGCTCGTTTTATTTCAGTGAGAGAAACAGACATTGGCTTAGAGGAGGCAGAAGGAGAAAAGTGGAAGCATCAGGAAGTGGGAGGGGATACTGAGGAAGAAGAAATGAGCACAAAATAGATGAAGAGTTTATAGAAGACTTGATCTTCAGAACTCAGAGACCACTCAAGACTGTTCTGCTACAGGCTGAGAATTTCTTATCTAAAATCTGTGCAGCCAGGAGCATTTAATGCCTGATGATTTTGGAATAGATGTACATACATTTTGGGCTGCCTTAGAGATAAGACCCAAATGTAAACATGAAGTTCATTTATATTTTTATATCTAGACACATATACACATATAGTTAGGGTTGCTATTGATGTGAAGAGACATCATGACCACGGTAACTCTTATAAAGAAAAAATATTTAATTGGGGTGACTTACATTTTCTGAGGTTTAGTTTATTATCATCAATGGTGCAACATGGTGGCACACAGGCAGACATGGTACTTGAGAAGTAACTGAGTGTTCTACATCTTGACTTTCAGGAACTAGGAAGTGGTTGAGGCACTGAATGTGGCTTGAGCATTTGTGAGACCTCAAAACCCATCTCCTTGGTGACATACTTTCTCCATTAAGGCTATATCCACTTCAACAAAGCCACTCCTTTTGGTGTCCATTTTGTTACAAACTACCACATACACAATAGTACATAATACATACGTAATAATGCATGCATAATAATTTTAGTGTGTTTATGCTTTGATATATCTATATCTATAAATCTATATTCCTACAGTCATAAACACATATATCAAGATGTCAGGTATAGAATTTATTTATTTGTGGCGTCAAGTTGGTACTCGAAGAGTATGAGAGTTTGAAACATTTAGATGATGGATGCTCAACTTGGAACTGTAATCCATCTTTTTTTGATCTTCTCTCATCATCCTCTATAACACCTCCCATTTGACTCTAGCTTTTCCCTTATTCTACAGGAACATACCCAGAGGAAACACATGCATAGCCTGTCCACAGTCAGAGATCAAGTGCATTCAGAGCAGTATAGCTCACTTCACACTCAGAGGTGAATGACAACAACTTGAAAAAAAAAATTATCAAATGCACACATACAGCAAGATGATGCTCCCAGTCCTGAATTTCACACACAAACAAGCAAGTAGCTAAGATATTTGCGGTGGGGATGTCAAATGTCCTTGTTGGGATAAGAAATGCATAGTCTCTATTTCTAGGTTTATCTAGGTTTGGCATAAAAGCAAATTAAGATTTTATTAGCCTATGTATAGGCCTGGCTCTCTTTCTAGAAGATGGCTGTGATTCCAGGAATGATCATAGTTAATACATCACACTTCCTTGGCCTTTTATTAGCCCATGGCCCGAATAGCTTCCCTAAAGCATTTATCACAATGTACTTAGCTTTGAATCACATGATTGTGTTTTCCAACAACTATGAGCTTCCTGGAAGCAGACACGTGGTCTTGTTCAGCACTAGGACCTTTTGGTTTGTTGATTAGTTGGCTTTTTATTTAAAACAAAGTCACATTATATAGCTTACTTAATCTGACCTCTAGTGATCCTCCTGCCTCAGCCTCCCAATAGCTGGAATTAACAGATATGTATTCACATATACCTGGACTCGGTACTATTAGTACACATTTTTAGCTACTGGGCCCTTGGACACAGTATCAACAATCCCAGGAATGGCCCTGCTTCAGATGTCTTACTTTTAGAAGGATTCAGTTGGAGAAAGGATGGAGAGAGGGAAAAATGTGCTTAGGATGTATTGTGTAAGAAAAGGATCTATTTTCAATAAAAACAAAAACAAACAAAACCCATTTCTATTTCTTCAAGAGCAACATAAGCACAAACAAGATCACTTAGCAATACTGAGCCCAGGAACAGGTTCCTGTACATATGTGAGTCAATTTTTCTTTAAACTAGGCAACCTTTGAACAAAATCAATTTTGGGGTAAAGCATAGTCTAGAAAATGAGTACACGTACACCCTTCACTAAAACTTGTGTTTCCTGGTAACACAAACAGTTTAGAGGTTCAAAGGCTAATCCAGACTACTTTTTGCATAAATTTCTTTACCTAATCAGTGTCAAGTCTTAGAAATGTAGGGAACAGCTCTTGAATATAAATCATTTAATTTGGTTTATTCTGAAAATACAAAATGTGTGTAAGTATTCTAGTGTGTACACATGGGTGGAAGATGTATATACACATGGATGTATGCATGTGGAAGGCAGAGCACAGTCTTGGTTCTTATCCTTAGGAAGATAGGATTGCTCATTAGCCTGGAGCCCAGTAATTAGGCTAGACTCATTTTTGGCCAGGGAGCTTAAGGATTCTCCCATCTTCTTCTCCCCAGTGACTGGGTTACAGGCATGTCACCATGCCCAACCTTTTTACCTAATGACTCACTGAGTCATCCCCAAGAACTTCTACATACTTTTTGTCCATCAAAATTGACTTTAAATTTCATGTTTTTTCTATAAAAGTATTTTACATAAAAACTATGTATAGAGAAACACTTCAAGTTTCAAGATGGCAATCCCTGCAGAGAGATAAGGAGAAGTGTATGTGTGCAGGGCTTTTATAAGTATCTAAGAGTCGGTGACTAAAGGGGGAAAGGCAAAACGCTTTCATTATTTACAGTCTCTATGCTCAGATGTTTAAAGAGTTATTTCCACAGGAAGGTCTGGGGCAGGATTAAAGACACTGGCATGCTCTGATCCATCTAATCACACTGCTTTCCATCACCGTTTCTGCCTTCCCAGCAAGCAGCCAGCTCCATGTGTAAAAACAGCTTTAATCATTATAACTGACCTTTGACAGAATTAATAGGCTACCAGGCGTGATTTCTCACTGTAGGCTGAAAAAACAGCAACCAGCTCCAGAGAAAAGTACATAATCGCTGGAGCGAAAGGCAAATAAGTTAGCCGTGAGCCAATTGAGATGGAGTGGCCCTGCCTGTCAGCTGCCTACCCCTTCCCTTTGACCACTGGACACGTAACATACATGTGTAAGAGTGAGGCAATGCTTTACAATGAGAAAATAGCTGCCATCTTCTCCTTTGTGAACAATGCTGAGGTGTCTTATTAAACAACCACAGCCTGTATCAGAAGTAGAGGGGAGGGTTAAGAATCAAAAACATCCTGTCATCTCGATACCCTGCGGGTCTATAAAAGGTAGGATCAATTTGCTTCACCAATGAGTAATAACTTCTATGTCCTTGAAGAAGCACTTTGAGAAATGCAAATGCCAGAGTCACACAACTATACAACGAATGACACTGATTAAACGCTCTATTTGCTATATATTTTATTGACAGAAGAGGTGAGGCAGCAGGTTAATATTGCTGTGACTAGGGGAACAGCATGGAGAAGGCGCCTCCCCTTAGGAAATGCTATTTGCAAACTTCAACCTTTCTGATGAACTGCACTGAAGTCAATATTCTATGTAATTCTAGTTTAGCAAACACCCTCTGCCCCAAGCCATCCTTTTAAAAATATTACTGTCAACTACTGGGGTTTTTACCTACTAATACATGCTCACATGTAGCCAGCCTGGATACACTACAGATCTTATAGGCTGAAACTCATTACCTTGCCAGTGGCTTCCATGGCAATACAGACTAGAAATGCCCACACAGAGGATGGTGCACCTAAGGGAACTGAGGCAGCTAATGATGAAACAATTCATGTGACCCATCGGACCGGCCAACAAGTCCAGAGAGAGAAGGCAAAAAGAGTGTGCTTTCCTTTTAAGTTCTTCTGATATTCCCAGTGACTGAAGTTCTTTTCTGTGTTCCAGTTAATATATATAAACACATATAAAAAACAAGCCTGGAGACTGGAATGTTTATATTATATTTAACATTTTGTCCTTGCTTGATGATGATACAAGGCCATTTCACTGTTATAGCATGGATTGAAATTGCTTGTAACAAAGTCTGAGCCCTGGTTTCCATGGTCATACACACTTGCATATGCATGCACATCTGCACACACACACACACACACACACACACACACACACACGCATACCACATTGCAATTTTTTTAAAAAAAATATTTAAATCACAGAACCTGACAATGTTTCCCAAATTTTGCCCCACATTTGAGATACTTGGAAACATTTTAAAAATCACTAGATTGAGCCCCTATCCAAGCCTACCAATTCAGAATCTCTGAGTAGGTGACCTAGATTTCAAACCTCCCCAGGTAATCACAGTATGTTGTCATTTTGGAAAAGCCAATGGCATGAAATTCTCCAACTGCATGGAGGCCTGAGGCTCACCAGTGTTGCTCCTTGAAGGACAGTTTGCTGGGCCACAGTCTCAGCTTCTGACTCAGTCAGTTTGGGCTACCATTCCTTCTCCTCACACCAGTGAATTAATATTTTATTTAGAATTGCTGTTTAATATAGTCATTTGAGAATACTGACTTTTCTACATTTTGAATCATAATTACCTTACTCCTGAAATATATAATTTTATTATTCTAGTCTAAAAAAATGTAAATAGCTTTAAAATTTAGTTAAGACTAACTTCCAAAATTAGCAGTGCTTCTGCTCTTTTGAGTATTATTTATGAAAGGTCCTCCTTAATATGTGTGCCACCATGATACTCTGTGAATTTTCTAATTTTCTAACATTATGTAGGCTGTTGTAGACATAAGAATGTTGCATGTTAAAGCCATGAAACACTGCAATGAATTCTCCAGGGAAGAAAAAAGTATCACTAAATGGCTATTAATAAACAAAATTTAGTCTGTTTGCCCATCACATTCAAATCTAGACCTTGGAAAGATAAACAAAACCTGAGCCCAGGGAATCGCGTTTGTTATAGAGTACCTGCCTAGCCTTCATGAATCCTCAGGTTATATCACAAGCACCTCACAAACTGGACTGCTATTTCTAACAAGCTCCTGGGCAACACTCAGAATCTAGAGGAGCCACCAGGAACTCCCAGGATCATGGTTTGCATCAAATGCATTTAGCAGAAGGAGTGACTCCAACTGCAAAGAAGTCTCTTACTTTTGCCCTTCTGAAGATTCCTTAGATCACTGTCATCAAGGTCCCCAACTGGGCTCACAGGGAAGCTTCTTAGTCTCAGCTTCAGATGTACCAGGTCAGGGTCAAGACAGATGAGGCTATTCTGTGACTAACCATGACTCTACTCTAAAAAGCATGAGAGTCAAGGCATTGCCTTTTCTTCCTTTGTGTTTTCAAATAACCAAAATAATCCAGGCATTAAAAAGAAGGGGGAAAAAAAAAGACTACTATACCTCTTCCAGAGAAGTGAGGACTGATTCCCTGCAGAGATGGCTCTTTAGTACATTATTCTGTGGGTCAGTGGTCAAGGTCGCAGGTGGCATTTTCAGATAACAGAGTTGATAATTCAGTAGAGAAAAGTCTCCAGTGTACTGATCACACACCCTTTTTATCTGCAGTCTTGTGCAAATAGAGCCTCACCTTCGTAGAAAGTTTAATGTAGCACACAGTAGGTATTTTTAATCAAATATGATTTTATGCATTTGGGCATTTGGGGCTGTTCTAACTCCCATTTCTTTGTCCTCCAAAAGAGGTAAAAGAGAATGCTTTCTTTCATATTTTTGCTTGCACATATGTTTAGCAAATGGAAAGTTAATGCTAAAATACTTAATTTTCTTATAATTTTAAAATGATTTTGGTAATTGCCTTGAAGAATGGCTTGGAGATAATCAAATATAAAATTGTACCCCAATTATACCACTCACCAGCTGGTAGCTTTAGGAACAATTATGAAGTCACCTGTGCCTCTATTTCTTGACTCCTGACATGTGGGTAATGATTCCCAGCTCATGGGAATCAACTCACACCACAAACACCCAGCTCAGTGCCTACAACATAACAAGTCTTCTATAGATGTGAGCTATTGGCTGTTAGTGGACATTCAGCTAATGCTAAAGAATATAATAAATGAATAAACGAGTAACTGAGGAGTCATTAAGAAAGAAATCCATAGGCCTCTATCATTCTTCAAACTCTGGAGTTGTCTAGTGTCTAAAATTTAAGTCTGTGGCTCCAGAGTGTTATTCAGTGTGAGCGTGAGCTAGAAATATCGGGCAGCCACAGCTTTCACTCTGTTAAATTGCCTTGGGTTTCCTTCCTTCCCTCCCACCCTCCTTCCTTCCTCCCTCCCTTCCTCCCTCTGTCTCTCCTTTCTTTCTGTCCCCTCTCCTTTTTTTCTTTACAGGTATATGCTACCACTCTCAGCTTAAAGTTGTTGGGCATTTAGATTAATGTGTGTGTGTGTGTGCGCGCGTGCGCACGCCTGCGTGCACAAGGTGTGTTTTCTCTGCATATACATCCTTGTACCATGGGCATGCATTGCTGATGAAGGACAGAGAAGGCCTTTAAACACCCTAGACATGGAGATAGAGACAGTTGTGAGCCAGGGTGTGGATGCTGGGAATTGAACTCAGGTCCTCTGCAATAACAGCCAGTGCTCTTAACCACTGGGCCATCTCTCCAGCCTACCCCCTCTCATACTTACAAATAAAGCAAGGCATGCTTACCACATAACAGCACTAGTATGGGCTGCAGTGTATAGTCAATGCCTTGCTATCCAGTTCATTTACTTTTAGTCAAATCCAAAGTAAAAACTTACTATTTATCCTAAATGTCAGTCCTTATCTTTCAGAGACATACCAAAGACACAGATCTGTAGCCCACGTCATCATTTGGAGTCCTAATGTCCCAGATAATATATAAGGCTTATATAAACAAAGTCCACTTTTAATGATGACCCTTTCCTTCCTATTAAGAAATTTTTCCTAATACTCACATTTAATATAATAGTAAAATGCACGATTAAGTTTTAGCTATGCTTAATTGTATATCCTGAGTATAAGCACTCGAGATCTTGTACATACACAGAGACAGCACTTGTTAGATAAAAAGCACACACTAATATCAATGTCTTGTATATATCATAAGACCCATCTATTACCTATTGCTACAGATCTATGGCATATATGGAATGTTAAGTAAATTTTGAGTTCATTTTGATCCAAGGAGATTAAAAGGCACTTTATTTTGGGCAAATTCCAGGGAGAAGGAATGTTAAAAGAATCAATAATTTTCTAGGCTCATTTAACATGCTGATTTATATAACTGGTCTAGATTTTAGATAGTTAAATGGTTTAAAAGGTTAATTCAGAGGCTGAATCCACAGAGACTTGCTATATGTGTGATGATTGATAGCAGAGCCTTTAATTTGGTAGGCCCTGCATATACAAAGCACTCATAGAAGGGTTGAGAACACTCAAAGTTGGGATGAGAACTACCAACAATCTGCTGATAACAGTAGTGATAACCAACTCCTGAGGCTTATGAACAACCTGTCATCTAGAGACAATGCAGATGTTGTACTTGGCTGTCACACTTCTTTTCTGACAGCCCACTAGAGACATGTCCTACCCATTTTAGCTAAGAGAGAACTGAAGCTTGGTGCGGTTCCTGGGTGACAGGCCAATCAACCTAACTCAGTGATGACCAGAGCTGGAGCTCGGCACCTGAACCTAGTCCAACTTTCCAAAAAGCACAAGCAGTCTTTGTGGGTTTAGATTTTTAAATAAAAATTTATGAAAACAGAAACAAAAAATCCACACACAGTTAAGAAAGAATGCTAAGCTATAGCCCTAAAGGAGAGCAGCAAGAAGAGCTAAAACCTCAAATAAGTCAGATCCTTTGAATACTGCTGAAAACGTCATCAGAGGTATTAGGCTGACGGTGTCCCAGAGACAGAGTTTCAGTCTTGGAGGCATCAAGTGTCAGCCTCAGCTGGGCTAATGGAAGTACACTACAGAAGGATAAGAAACCACCAAAGACTATATGCCAAGCAGAAAGCCTTCTACCCCCCTGAAGGCTTGGTGTAAGAGGATCAAGGCATCATGTTAGAGGGATGCCTGATTCGATCACTAGTGTTTATCACCCTCTGGTTGTTACAGAGCACTGGGGACTGGAAACAGAAAAACACTCCTTCCTTAAGCCCCCTGGGAAAGCACAGAGCAACCCAACTGCAGGGCCCTAGTGACAAAGTAAGGGACAAGGGGGAGGGAGAAAAGAGCTGTTTCCATTCTTGCTGCTGGAAACCACTAGGGACAGGAGTCAGGGCTGTGCAGATGTGACTTGTCATAGATCAGCCTATCTGAGTTGGGGGAGACACAGGAAGACAGGAAACCCTCCCTGAACAGCATGCTGGGAAGCAGGGAGTCGGGGATTGCATAAGGAAGTCAGGGTGCTCCTGTGCTAAGAGGGAAAGGAAAGGGGGATGAGAGGAAGCACCCAGGGATGACATTTGCTTCCCCTCAGGTCATGAGGACGCCTCAAGCTGAGGTCATTTAGATTCAGTCTAGTCTAGGAAGACCCGAGAAAGATCAAATTACTGATTCCATTTGGAGGATTTGAAATGTTCTAATGTGATGTATGTACATATCCAAAGCAAACCCCCCAAAAATTGAAGTCTTTTTTTTGGTATTCATTTTTGCTACTGTGAACGTGTGAGAGGAGAAAGATACACACAAAAGCTTGTAGTGCTTTGGTCTAAATATGCTCAGGTATTCAGCCTCAACTGGCTTACATCAGAAAGAATAAAACATAGAAATGGTATCTAAGAACGGCTGTAGTTAATCTTGGCACAGTCTTGGAAAACTGAATGGTGTCTGGAGATGGGAGCAAAAGAAAGTTTATAAAAGCTTAAGAAGTAGGGAAGAGTAAGCTTGAGTAAACAGTGAAATATTGTCATATGATAGACAAAGGACAGAAGTACATGATTAATGAATGGCACTGAGTCACCATTCACCTATCTCTGAAACCAGAAAGTGACATCCTTGATTGTTTCTTACCAGCCACATCCAACCACCAAGCCCATCTCCAAGGTCGAAGAGATGCCCCACAGGTTAAAAGAAAACAATCACTTGTGAACTTGCTATGAGCACTGGATGTCTCAAGGCCGCCGCTGCCTCATATGCTATACAGCAATGAAAGCAGCTCAACTTGAGGGTGATACAATGGAGTAACACAGACATTTAGAATCATCGGTAAACAAAAGTACATGAAGCACTTGACTTGTATGAACAATGAGCAAAAGCCCAAAGGGTGACATGAAATGGGGATGCTCTGTCATCAAGGTCAAACATTTTCATTGCACAAAAGTGTGGACCACTGTTGCTCAAACCTTAGAATCTTTGAGGCAGATAAATTCCTGAGGATTTCACTTTCCCACAAAGGAAACCAACAATATGATGAACATGAAGACTAGGAATATACCCAGCAGATGCAGCAAAAAATTATCCTGCCAGGAAAACTAGCACATTGGCATCTGTGCAGCCTCCATGCATTAACTGTGGCATGCTTAACTACCCTCAGGGATGTACAGGGCTCAAAGGGATGCTTGGAACTGTCATAGCCAGAAGCAGGAGAAAAGTGATCCAAGTTCCAAACAGTTAGTTTACAGATACACTTTAAAACAAAGGTTATTAACGCAGTAGGAGCAGGACACGAAAATCTTAGTATATGAGCCCATGTCTCCTACAGTCCCGCCTCCAGCCTGTGTTTTTTATTTCACAGGAGGTGTTTGCTCTCTCAACGATGATTTGGAGAGATGGAAAGAAATTAGCATATTGATTTCCCAGCACTCTGAAGGCCAAAAGCAGCACACATACGGTCATGTTTCAAATGATGGAATGTGAAATTAAATTAAGGGGTGCATCTGTGCTCCGCCCCTAATTGCCAGCCTAGTGAGTGGTTTGAAGGAGCAGAGAGAGGGGAGAGAGAATGAGAAGAGGAAGAAGTAAGGTGGGTGCATGAGCTAGCCAGACAAGCTAGAGAGAGCCACCGAAAAACACTCATGTGTCCATTAAGCAAATGTCTGTGCTCTGAAATGCACTCTAGTACATATAGACAGCAGTTGGTACCTTTAGCAATGTAATCTACATGCACTACTCTGAAAACATTTCACATATGAAATATTTTAAGTTGAAAGAACTGATAGCTGGATTTATTTCTTTTTTTAAAAGCATCTCTTTTGTCCAATACCAGTTCCTGGCTTAAACATATTTCTAAATTTGCATGATATATTTCATGATGGGTCCTAGGGTATAGTTTGTTTTTAAAGTGACAGATCACTAAATAACAACATTCTATCCATTTATGCTATAGAACTTCATCCAGCGATCAATAAAAAAGTATGATAACTATTTATAAACATATATAATTTACCTCTCTGGTACAGAATGGAAAACAGAACAATTACAATATGTTTTTTTTTCTACTTCTGTTCTGTATTAAACTGATAATAAACATTGATAAGTGTTGACAGAAAATAAAATAGTTCTCTGGGGTTGGATCAATTTGAGAAACACTAGAGTCAGGTGTTTCCTTTGCTTTGGGGCTTTTCAAAACCCTCCATATGCTTATGCATGCAGAAGAGAGATACAGGATAGTGTTTCCAAAATGGGCTGTTTGTCATCCTCTCCAGGGACCCCCAATATGCTGGGGAAATGCTGCACATCCTCCTGACCCAGCGCACATTCATCTGTCCAAATCCATTCTCAAATCACATTTTCAATGTTCTCAGATCTAAGTGCTGGTGTAATGTTGGCCTAATGACCCCAGAAGCCAGATGCCTAAGGCTACCGACTATAAACCATTGCTCTGTTGCAAGATGGCAAACCAGATAGAGATAGCAGATAGAGGTAGATTAACATACAGGAGCCTAATTTAACCATATGTACTGTCTCTTACATGGAATTCCAATTCAATACTACAAGGGTTTTTATCTTTAAAGAAACAATTCCTTTGGAGATTAGAAATAAATTAAACGGGCTCTCTCCATCCTGTGTTTCAGATGGAATACCTAACTTCCCAGAAAACAGTCAGATTCTGTGTTCCCATGAATCAGAGTTGCCATGATGGTTATGGCTGTAGCTTTAATTATTAAACTAATAACACAAGTCTAAGATTAGATAGATAATTCAAACAAAGCTGAATCATTTACTTGTTAGCTGGCAGATGGTATAATAATTTCTTGTTGTGTGCCAAAGGGAATTCTAGGTACCAGGGAAGGATGCTTCAATGGGAACTTAGCCAGGCTCTTGAGAAACTTGCAGCACTGTGAGGTACTGGGGCAGGTACAACAGATGTAAAGTCTTTTGCAGGGAGACTAGGTAGAGTACACATTGCTATGGGATTGAGAGTGGATGTGGGTTGCTTAAACCAAAGTGCAAATTAGGACCCTTTTCATTCACAGGAGCAACAGCAACAAAAATATTGTTCACATACTGTTAGAGAGGATAGGAAAAGGATCGCTCACACATTCAGGATGAAACGTGAATTTGTACCACCTCTCTATAGGGTAATTGTGCAAAATTTAGAAAAATATAAACATGCCTTGGATTGGTGAGCTGGCCAGTGGGTAAAGAACTTAGATACAAGCTTGGGGCCCTGAGTGCAGAACTCACCCACCCACACATAAACAGAAGGCACACGTGAAGCAGGACTCAATAGCGTGTATTTATAATCCCAGCATACCTACAGTGAGATGAAAGGTAAAAACAGGAGAATTCTAGGAAAAGTTAGATAGAGGTCAGCAACCTGATGTTGCCCTCTGATCCTTCACAGTCTTCTATCACCTACACACTTGCACTCACACTAACAAACACTTGAGCACATACACAGATTAAAAACAAGTTACAATTCCATAACTAAGACTGTGATTTATAAATGAGCACACATGTGCAAAACACATGTAGACTCAACACATGTCACATTGTTCATAATAAAAGCAGTCCTGCTTGAGAGAACTCCTAACAAAATGTACAG